>JAEIFU010003165.1:0-32061 GCA_018904235.1 Lordiphosa stackelbergi | reverse complement strand
TCAATCACATTTCCAGTTCATTAATAAATGCCGACATAATTTTGATGTATGACAAAGCATTTAACATGACCAGGCGGAATGGCAAGGACGACTAGCTGCTTCCTGTCTGTCTCTCGCTGTATGCGTGTGTGAACGTGTAAAGTGACAGATTACGTAGTACTTGAACTAAGAATAGAATTCGGTTGATGATTTTTGTTAATTTTACTCCACTTTGTCGGAATGAATTATGTATGAGAAAAGCTAGCTGAAAACTCACTTAAGATTACTTTGGGAATGGGAATGGGAATGGCGGCTGCTTCATAATTTAAAGCCTAATGGCAAAATGCTGCGTAATTGTTGTTGTTGTTGCTGAAAATGTTCTCCTTGGCCAAGCGGAACTGCCGGATACGGAAAATTGGCTGGGCGTAGAACGGGAAGAGAGAATCAAGACAACGACAATGACAACGACCAGGAAAACGACAACAAAAGTGGTTAGTTTCAAGCGTCTGACTGGCACAATTTAATGAGGCAAGACAGTTAGGAAGGGAAAGGAGAAAGAAGAGTTGCATCTTCAACCAAAAAAAAAAGAAGCATCTGTTTCAATTTAACGCTCGAGCTCCGACCACAAAATGAAATGTTAAATATTTTAATGTAATATTTTGTAGCCAGAACTGATACAAAGAAAGTGAACCTTCAGTGGAGAATGAAACGATATAATTATCCTGCTCTTAAATTCTGTTTTTCGTCCTTTGCCATATTCTTTTGTATACCTTTCGTTAAGCTCCACAAAAGCAACAGCAGCCAAGTCAATCAGAGGCCACTTGACCACAAGCACTAAATCATGTTGAATGGGCCTCATGCCAGCCAACATCTGCTCCTGCGGCTCCAACTGTTCCAATGCTTTGGCCCTGCCACTTATCAGCTGTTTATCTTGGCCAGGGAGTATGCAATCTCTCCGGGCATCTACTCAGCCTGTTGACAGCGACATTTACATAGCGGCTGTCTGTTTCGTTCAAGTGTCAGCGGGCGTGGCAAAATCAATTGCATTGTTACCCTTGGCAGTGGGAGTGGCAGGCAGGCAGTAGTCAGTCCATTGACAGCACATTAACCCGCAAGCAGACAAAATACACAAAGAGCGACGCATGCATTATTTATTAGCATTTTCCGCTTGAAAGACAAAAAAAAACAGCAACTCAGGGAGCTGCCGAAAAAGTGCTCAATCAGCAAGTCGAAGGAATCGCTGACTGACTTTGGTTTCTACGCACGAATTGACACTTGAGATGTATAAGAGACAGCCAGCGATGACATAAAAAAGTGAGAAATTTCTATTAAATTTTTGAGAGAATGTGAGAATTAAAGGGCCGAACACTTCCGACAATGCATACCAAATGCTCTGAGTGTGTGTCAGAGGGAGGTTTGGGGAACCCTGCATTACACAATACTAATCTAAGAGAATCTTATAAACTTTTGTAACTGTATTTGCTGTTCATGAAACTCATCTCACCTTTAGTGTGCAACCAGACATATGTTTCTATCGCAGAAGATAAGAATGTGATTGTTTCAGTAGCTATTGTTTAACTCCTGCAGAAAGAAAAAAAAACGTTTTTCTTCTGAGAGATACAAAAAAGTGTCTTCTCAGAGATAAGAAAGCGTTTCATACTAGGGTTTAAAATAAACTCACTTCTAAGGGATAAAAAGCGTCTCTTCCTTTAGATGAAAAAAGTATTTTCCGGAGATATGAAAAAGTCTCTTATGTAGGATAAGAATGCGTTTCTTTAGGGAGATAAGAAAATGTTTCTTCCATCTGCTTAAAAAATGTCTCATAGGGGATACGAAAACATAATTAAGGAATATTGTTGAATATTGCTCATTTCTTTAAGTTTAAGGGTTCCTTATTCATTTGCAATATAAGTTTTGTTTCTTATTTGTAAGGTTTTTGGACTGTAACAAATGTTGCTCTATTGTCGTCTTGGAAAACATTGTACGATTTATTAAAAAAACAAAAAATAAAATAAATAAAAAAATAAAAACTTTAAACGTTATTTGACCATATCGTTTATTTTGAGTTCAAACAGTGTTGACGTAAGTTCGCCAAATATTTATCGACTTCGTCTTCACCTTCAGATAAAGTAAGTGTCAGAGCTGTGTCCTCATTTTGTTGCGCTTGAACAGAAATAAATAAAATTATTGAATCTTCCAAAGCTTCCACAGTTTCCAAGTAAATTTCTGTTTAGATGTTAGCGTGGTTAGCGTTTATATTGTGGGTCCAAGAAAATGCCAACGAAAGTCTAGCTTTGCGTTAGTTTTGCACTCAGAACCGAAACTGTACCAGTACAATGTTTAGGATTTTTAATGTCTTTTCGGTTCCAAAATATCGGTTCTTGGACTAAAAATATTGTTTCCGTTATCGTTCACTTTTTGTAGTAGTATTTATATTAATGACGAGGATCGCTCGCTGTGAAAAACCACCCTTGTGGCCCACGTTATATACAAAGATGTATCTTTACACACACATTGTTATTTTAGAATATAGTTAAGGAAAATATCTAAATCTACAGAGTCAGTACAAATTCAAATTTACAACCGTGCTCATTAAGAGGTGTATCATTATACTCTGTACCGAAGGTACATAGAGTATATTAAGTTTGTGCAAAAGTATGCAGCAGAAGGGAATCATTTCCGACCCTATAAAGTATATATTCTTGATCAAGCATCAACAGCCGAGTCGATATAGCCAGTGGCTGTCTGTCCGGGCCGTCCGTCGTGTGAAAACAGATCTCAGAGATGGTAAGAGATAGAGGTTTGACAGGAGAACAAATGCTTCATAATTTCAGCAGACGAGGAAATTTTCAATTTTTGCCAGATGAAAGGACGTTTCATATTCCCACAGTTTAGTAATGGTGTTCCAGTTTTTCAGAGTAAGTTAGTTAGCAAAAGTATGATTTGCCGAAGAAATGATAAAGATCGGATGAGCGGTTCTCAAGTTATGAGCAAATAAGTGATTCACCACCCGCACCCCCCCCACCCCCACCCACCACCCACCCTTTCACAACCAACGCCGCACAATCTTAGAGAGAGAGAGAGAGAGAGAGAGGGAGAGAGAGAGGAGTAAAAAAAAAAAAGAGAGAGACAGGAAGTATTTTATAGTCGGGCTTGACCGACTTTCTCACACTCAAAAAAAATTCTAATCCATATGGGATCAAATCATTCTAAGCGCTAATGAAAACAACGTAATACCGGATATGCTTGAACCGATCAGAAATAGGATTGAGTTGTACGCCTTTTTGATCCCAGAAAAAGATTACAATTATCCCGGAGTAATCCTTTTAAGGGATTGAATTTTAACTAAATTTAAAAAAATATTTAATCTCAAAGCTGTATCATTTTTGGCATGTTTGACTTTTTAATTTGAGGAAAGACAACTCCCCTTCTTTCCTCCGCCAGGCATATGCCATAGGACATCCTTATCAGCTTCCAACTTGGTTTATTTAAGACTTCTGAAAAAATCAAATAAATATACAAATTGTTGTAAACTGGGATTCGAACCCACAACCACGCGCGCACATGAACAGAAAGGAAGGGCATTTATATACACACCAACCCCATGTTAAAAGGCTACTTATATTTCTTAGCTCTCGCACTCCAATTTATGGACATGTGATCTCGAATGGATTGGAAGTAAAGCACATTTGGAATGATTCAAGTTCGAAAGGCAAGGGTCAATCCTTATAGGATTGAATTGTAGAATATCCCGGAAGTCGAGATTGAATTTTAAGCTCATGGCGGGCTTACTCCAAGATTTAAAAGATTGAAAATATCTCGAATTTTTTTTTTTTGGTATACACTGGTTGTGAGTTTTAATCGGTTCCTTTCGGTATACGGGACCGGTTCTGATTCCGGTGTGATTCCCTGCTTTTAAGGTTATAAGGGGAGATTTTTTAGCTATTATCTTTTTGGAAACACTGGTTTAAACAGCTCACGCACGTTTCGTGTTTTGTTTCACTGTCAAACATCTTCAGTTTGGTCTATAATTTAACCATGAATCGTCTTACAAACGAACAACGCTTGCAAATTATTGAATTTTATTATCAAAATGCGTGCTCTGTTAAGAAAGTTCATCGCGCGCTTCTTCCATTTTATGGTCAGTTTAATCGACCCACTGAAGCGGCTATTCGGGCTATTGTGACTAAATTTCGCACCAAATTTACATTGTTGGACATTAAACCACCAACACGCTTACGTAGAGTGCGAACTGAAGAAAATATCGCAGCTGTATCGGCCAGTGTTAATGATGACCATCAATTATCGATTCGTCGCCGTTCGCAGCAATTGGGCCTCTGTTACTCAACAACGTGGAAAATTTTGCGGAAGGATTTAGGTGTGAAGCCTTTCAAAATACAGCTGGTGCAAGAATTGAAGCCGAACGACCTACCGCAACGTAGAATTTTTGGTGAATGGGCTCTTGGAAAGTTGGCCGAAGATCCACTTTTTTACCGAAAAATTGTGTTCAGCGACGAAGCTCATTTTTGGCTCAATGGGTACGTAAAAAAGCAGAATTGTCGATTTTAGAGTGAATATCAGCCAGAAGCTTTGCAAGAGCTACCAATGCATCCAGAAAAAGTCACAGTTTGGTGCGGTTTATGGGCTGGTGGCATCATTGGACCGTACTTCTTCAAAAATGATGCGAATCGTAACGTAACTGTGAATGGTGAGCGCTACCGTGAGATGATATCCAAAATGCAAGAGCTTGACTTGCATGACATGTGGTTTCAACAAGACGGTGCCACATGCCACACAGCACGCGCAACAATGGACTTATTGAGAGGCGAGTTCGGTGAACATTTTATTTCACGTTCGGGACCGGTCAATTGGCCGCCTAGATCGTGCGATTTAACGCCTTTAGACTATTTTTTGTGGGGCTATGTTAAAGCTCATGTCTATACAGACAAGCCCGCTTCAATTGACGCATTGGAAGACAACATTGAAGCATTTATTCGTGAGATACCGGCCGAAATGTTGGAAAGAGTATGCCAAAATTCGACTAAGCGGATGGACCATTTGAGGCGCAGTCACGGTCAACATTTGCATGAAATAATCTTTAAACATTAAATTATATGGACCGTACTATCGATTCAAATAAAGATTTCATGCATTTTTTGAATTTTATGTGTTTTTTTAAAAACTTTCCTATAGCTCTGAAAATATCACCCTTTATAACACTTGACGAAGGGCATCACCTTCCTTAATTTTCCTTCTAAATCAAATAATTGCTGCAAAATCAAATTAAATTGCTTATGAAAAATCGGTAAATTGAGTGTCCCCATCCCTTGGTAGCTAATAGTTTTGGGTTGACAAATCTATAAAGAAAAGTTATTATTGAGAAAAAGACGGACAAATTGTGTTGGACGAGGCACATTTCTGGCTAAATTGATGCGTCAACAAACATAATTGTTGCTTTTGGACTGACTCGATCTACCGTTATATCCACAAAAATATGCATTATTTGGTGTGGCTTTTGGGCTGCTTTAGTCATCGATCCATATATCTTTAAAAATAAGGACAAACAGAGCGTCAATAGCGAGCCCTACTGCACCATAATAAATGACTTTTTGTTACCTAAAATTGAAGCCCTTGATGTTTACGACATTTGGTTTCAGCAAGACGGTGCTACAGCACACTCAGCTATTTTACCCCTTGTACGTTAAAAATGCGCTAACTTATGTATGAGAAATAAGAAATTCGACCAAAATTTATTCAGGGCAAATGTTATTCTAAAACTAAATTGACCTTACTTGGACTTTCTAGCCTTAGTCACACATACATGGATATCAGCCATGGGGAAAACCACATGCTACCAATTTAATATGAGTTTAAATTGTAACAAGAAAAATGTTGTCAAGCAAACAGAAATTGGTCCTTATAGGCACATAAAAATAATTCGCGCTGTAGCCATTTTGCTTACACATAAACACCTCCTCCCGCCCTCCCCCAAAAGGGAAAGTGTCAGACGCACTGGAGGGTGTGGGAGAAGACATCACACATACGCACAGTTGACGGTTAGACAACCATAATGAGATGTCAGCACTGACTATCAAGTGGCTTTTGGTGGCTGGCTGGGCTGGGCACTTGTCTCTGGGTTTGGACCCAAGCGACCTGCTTCAAGTGGTCCATGCAAACAACTGTCGACGTGCTTAACATTTTTTAAGCCATAATGAGCAGCAGCAGCAGCACAACAACATCAAGACAATTGGGGGCGTGACACTTGAGAGAAAGAAGACAACTGCACACGCATAAATCGTAGCCCTGGACCAAGGTCCCCAGCCTGGGCGCAACTTCAGACTAATTTTCTGGCTCCACAACCATTTTTAATGATGACAAATGCGCATGACGACGACAACGATGATGATGATGATGATTCCGACTTACAGAAAAAAAGGAGTTGCGCTTAGGGATAATGCTCGAATAAATTGCCCCCCTCCCAACCCTTTTCCTTAGCATTCAGCACAAAGAAAATGCTATTGAAATTGTAAATTATGTCAAGGACAACTGCAATGTGCCTTACACAGCTTAAGACCGTTTCCATTAATGAGAAAACTCCGTGGGGAATTGGGACAGCTGCCAAACTGACAGTTAAAGAGTAAAAGTCATTGACAGCCAACTTAGCCGAAAAAATTAAGAGAAATTCCAGTAATTGACAGAACCAAAAGTTCTGCCACCAACAAAGAAGAAAAAGGGAAAAACTTTGCCTTTTGATTGCTAATGAGCCACCAGTTCACCCACATCCTGAGCTCATAACTTGGCCAGACCGCGTTAATAATTAAAAATGTCTAAGCTGGTCATTTGCATGCCAAACAGTTCTCAGTCTTAGCATGGAAACTAAATCAACACAAATCACAAGGAGAGTCAAGAAAAAAAAGAGAATTTCATGCACTTAGTGCACTCGAACATGCGATGTCAAAGGTGATGGGAATGGTCGTAGCCTGGCAATGACCGCAATAGCCAACACAAAAAGTAATTCAACTTTTTTGGCAGAGTGTGTAATGTTTGTCAAGGGGACGAACAGGTGCGGCCAGATATTGCCAAGTTTCGTGTAAACAACTAAAGTCAGCTACCGTGCGCTGCTAACTGAAGTTGAGAACATTAAACGGTTGTATTATCAGCATTAAAATGGGAAAGAAAACAATTATGATGGTTTTTAGGTTTTGGTCTGTAGAAATCTACACGCAAAAGAAATTGAATAAGTGGTGTGAATGTGACTAGTATTTGATTGCTTTGTTACATTTTGCTGTAACTAGCTATGAATAGATACCGGATTTCATGCAACTTTTTAAATGAAGGCAGATTGAGGTGAAAATCTGGACCTGTACTGATCAAATAACCCACTTTCCATTGAAAACTGCATATTCAAATTATGAAAATTTTGCATATTTTGCTTATGTTAAATTTGTAAAAAAAAATATGCAAAAAATATGCCAAATAGTCAAAATATGTAGAATGTATAAATAATTAAAATAATTATATCGAAGAGATAGAAGGCCAATATGGACGGTTAAATAGAAGATGAAGACCAAACGATCAAAAAATCGCGAAAGATCAACATTTTCATACAAGCTTATAGAAATGAGAAGTAAATATAGCTACGCACTTGATGCCAACGAAGAATCAGTTCTTTTGAGAATCTATCCACCTGGAAAATGAATCATTGCCTGTTAATCGAGGGTGTGGAACGATCTTCTCGAGACAAAGCGGAGCGCAGGGCGAGACACGCGATACCTATAAAGCATTAGAGCACAACCTTGGAGACAAAAACAACTTCAACGATGATATCGGCATAAATGGAATTTCGGCAATTTTCAAGGCGAGAGTAGAGCTCTTGAGTTTGGAATACTGCCCCCACAGAATTGTGCAATATGAGAGAAAGAGAAGATACGCTGCACTTTATAGCAAGATGCCCAATCTTAAGGGAGATACGTCGAATTTAATGGAAAAGGGACAGTCTTAGCAGAGAGGAATGCCTGCAAGTTTTAAATGGAGAAAGCTGGCCAAAGCTCATTGGCTACATCTTCGAAGCACAACGTTATAGACAATTGGTAAAGGAGGAATTTATTCAGTGAATACAAAAACTTGCGCATATTGAAGCTTTTTTGACGACCGATCTGGTATCTGGGGAAGCGCCAGGTGTAGTAGTCAGGGAAGTGGAAAGACGGTTTAAGTTTTCGGCTGACGGCAGTACCACCAATTATCCTTTTGTTTTTTAGTTTGTTACCAACGACATATTATCCTTCTTACTGATTTTTTTAGTTTTCGCACAATTTAAAAATAAATTAGTTACCAACTATAGTACTTATTAAATTTTTTAAAAACAAACCAAAGGACACCCCACACACACCAAAAAAAAAAAAAAAAATAAAGTTTACACCCGGGGGGGGGGGGGGGACCGCGGGCGGGGGCGCCTCGGCCACAAAAAAAAAATTTATATTACAGTTGCTTAAGACTAGAGTTGTATATACAGGGTGCTTACATGCTACTAGCAATCGGCCATCCTGACCCTAAAAGATCTCCCGAGTCTTTTGTATTCTTACATCTTTGTGATATCCTAGCTTATTTCTTACTGGTTTCTTTACATACATTATTTCGGTCGTATCCTTAAATGGATTTTTCTTTACATTAGTATTACTATCTTTTAATCTTCTTTTGATCTTTTCATCCAAGGTTTTATATTTCCACAGCCCAAACGCCTTTGTAAGGCCACTTCTTGATTGTTGAAAATTTTCAACATCTTTTAATTCACCGATCGTTTTCCAACGCTTTTGTTATTTGATAAGGGCCCCTTGAATTTTGGTACCAGATTTTCTTTTGATACTCCTGCAGTAGAGTCAAAGTTCTTTATCATTACGTATTCTCCTACTTTGTACTCACGTGCCCACTCTTCGCTTACTATCTGTTATACTTCTGTTATAAGACTGGACTCTTTTTGGTGCTCTTCGGCTGTTTTTCTTATCTTTGGTAAGTTTCTATCTTTTGCTTTGCCTCTCTAGTTCTATTAAGTTTTTCTTTCAGCTCGTCTATTACCTTGCCCTTCTGCTGAACCCCAAAGAGCATTTTACTAGGATGCTGCTGTATGCTTCTTTGTTGTGTATTATTTAAAGCATATTCGACGGTTTCGATAACCACATCCCAATGCAATCCTCTTTCTGGCTCCACTAACTTGGCTACATTGGACCGAGACTCCTGTACTCTTTCGACCTGTCCGTTTGCTTGAGGAGGAAGCCGTGATCTTTATATGTCTTACATCATTTGCTTCCAGGAATTCCTTAAAGTCATTTGATGTAAAAACAACTACCCCCTATCGGATACAATCGTTGTTGGCCGACTATAGGCCCCAGAAGTAGTCCTTTAGACAGCCAATTACTTCTTTTCGTATTAGTAGTTTTTGTGGCGTAGAGACGTACAAACTTAGTAAAGGCATCTATGACGACAAATATGTGTTTTTCGATCTTCCGGTATCCACAGGACCATAATGGTCTATGTGAACTATTTCAAACGGTAAAGCTTCCTTTTCGGTATATTATGAAGTGAAGCCTTCCTCTTCCATTCTTATCTGAGTATGCAATACATTTTTAAGCAATTTCTTATGTGCACTGTTGCTTTTGCCTTGATGTTCGAAAACCAGTAGCTTTTAGAAATTATTTCTGTCATTTTGTCGATTCCTATATGTCCCATCTCGTTGTGATACTTATAAAGCAGGGACCGTAACTGTTATAAGTTTTAAAATAAAAATTGCAAATTAACAGTTATATTCGAATTTATATTTTAAAGTTACGAAATAATAATTATTTTTAATTTTTATTTAAAAAGTCAAAAATAATCGTTAAAATTCAATTTTTATATAAAAGTTGTGAAATAACTCTTATTTTTGATTTTTTCAATAAAAATCAAAAATAAGAGTTATTTATGATTTTTATTTTAAAAGTTGCAAATAAGAGTTATTCCGTAACTTTTATTTTAAAAATCAAAAATAAAAGTTAAAGTGAATATCTTTTAAATCAAGTGGTGGATTTTCAAAATTTAAAAATATTCTTGATCTATGACTCGAGACCTTTCATATGATGTCCTTGAAGGACGAAATTAAGGATCCGACTATTTTCTATTATATTTCATTTTTTCTTCTATATTCGTTGCAGTAATATATGTAGTAATTATTGGCACACAAAATACCAGTTGATACTAAAAATACTAAAATTAATTAAAAAAAATACCAAAAAATACTCAAAATCACAAAAATACTAAAAAATCGCAAAAAAATTAAAAAATTCAAAAATCATAAATATATAAAAAGATTTGTTAATTAATTTTAAGGGTTTTAATCTCGGTTGATTGGTTTGCGACTTTCATATTCACTTTTGTTCATGAGACTGCCGATCTCTATCAAGAGATATAATTTTGTTGAAAAACTCATCGAGCGAAGTTTTTGTGTAACTGGTGTAACTGTAATGTAATCAGTGTTGCCAAAACAGATTTTTTTCATGTCAGTGCTAATTTAGCCTTTATTTTTTTTTGGCTTTTTTTTTTAAATATATGTAAACTTTAACTAATTTGACGCATAAAGTATTGTTAAATCAAAATGTTTTGAACATCACAATTTGATGATTAACTCTGAGAGCATATTGGATTTTCGTACTATTCCCCATTTAAGCACAGCTATTTTACATCCCAAAAGTTGCCAACACTGCTGTTAATGTACCGATACTCGCGGTCCAGTTACAGTTCATTCCCAATTGGTGTTATCTCTTCATTGATCGAGAGCCAAAGGTTTTAGCTTACTAACTAAACAAAACACATTTCTTGTGCATTATTCTTTAGTAACGCGTGGTGTCGAGTAAATTTTTAGAAATGGGCCGCAAGCGAGACTATATTCTTCGGAAATTTTTCAATTTTGAATTGGATAGAAATGCAAATGTGTGCAAGATATGCCAGCGTGTATTCAAGGGCAACTATATTACCAATTTGAAACGCCACTTGCTCGATGAGCATAAATCTCAGTACGAGAATGAAATTAGTGAGCAAGGAAAAAGTGAGCCCAGTGAAAAAAAAGAAAAAAAATTTCGGTAACCTACGCCACAAATGAAGTCGAGGATGCATGCGTTCAGCTAGTAACGATGGAGAAAATGCCGTTTGCTGTGCTGGACTCTGAGCCGTTCAAGAAGCTGACATGCCAAATTTTTCCCGGATTGGAGATGAGTCCCATAACATCCCGAAATATAATGGAGCACGTGGCGGAAAAATTTGAAATTGTCAAGGCATCTATTATAAAGGCAATGAAGCTGAGAAGCTTGACATCGCATCAAGGCATAGTAGAGGCATCTTGGGAGTGAATGCTCAGTTCTACGAGAACAAGGCGATTAAGATTGTTACACTTGGAATAATCGAGCTAAACAAGAAGCATACCGCCACCAATCTCAGTGCTGAGATCGAAAATATTTTACAAGAGTTCAGTTTGATGAAAAACCAAATTTATTCCATTACGTCGGACAATGGTCGAAACATCATAAAATCTATTGAGCTTATGAACGAAGACACTGATGATAGCTGCGATGATGAGGAAGATGAATTGGTCCATCAAGTTAACATTTTCTCCATTGCGTCTGTAAAATGTGCTGCTCACACACTTCAACTGGCGGTTAAAGACTTTTTTAAAAATATTCCAAATGATTCTCTAATCGATAAAGCTCGCAAGCTGGCGAAGGCATTGAGGACACCAACCTACAGGTATATTATTAAACTTCTAATTTTCCTATGCGACGAACGCCCCCTAAATTCGAAATATTTCCTAGGCTTTTAATTTCTAATGAAGGCTTACCTCAGCCCTTTATTGACGTTAGAGCTTACGTTGACAGTGAAAGCCATGAAAAACACACACAGTGTAGCATTGCAACAGGCAATCGAGAAGAGAGAAGAGGCTTTAACGAGCAGTGAATTGGTCTCTTCAGCCATCTATTTGGATCCCAGGATGCGAAGGATTTTACTTCAAAATCCAATTAAACTTATCTGTGCAAGAAACCATTTGGCTAAACTTTTTCGACAAATTAATGGTCTTGCAAAGAAAGTTAGTATGATTAATAACGTCTAATATGCACTTGTTTTGTTTATGTGAGCTTTGTGATTTATATAATTCTCATTGCAGGACGAACTATCACCAACAACAAACTTAAATTCGTCACAGCCCGCTGCGTATTCTTTGGAACAGCCTTCAACAAGCCAGTTCTCGATCGCGTCGCAGAGCACTTGCTCATTGCTAAATGATTTCCTGAATTCCATTGCTGTTGCTTCAGGCAATGAGGAATCAGATGAAGACGGAGAAAATGAAGTTCAGCTGGCAATTAATGAAATTAACAGTTATTGTCCGAAGCCAATTGATACTAACGAAAATATTATGACATATTGGGAGGATAAAAAATTCATATATCCCCGTTTATATCAGTTGGCAAAGGTTATTCATTGTGTTCCTGCAACACAAGTCAGCGTCGAAAAGGCATTTTCAGCACTGAAACTTGTGCTATCCGACTTGCGATGCAATTTGTCACCAGTAAATCTTAAACAAATTGTGTTTTTAAAACTAAAGAAAGTTAGTATGATTAATAACGTCTAATATGCACTTGTTTTGTTTATGTGAGCTTTGTGATTTATATAATTCTCATTGCAGGACGAACTATCACCAACAACAAACTTAAATTCGTCACAGCCCGCTGCGTATTCTTTGGAACAGCCTTCAACAAGCCAGTTCTCGATCGCGTCGCAGAGCACTTGCTCATTGCTAAATGATTTCCTGAATTCCATTGCTGTTGCTTCAGGCAATGAGGAATCAGATGAAGACGGAGAAAATGAAGTTCAGCTGGCAATTAATGAAATTAACAGTTATTGTCCGAAGCCAATTGATATTAACGAAAATATTATGACATATTGGGAGGATAAAAAAATTCATATATCCCCGTTTATATCAGTTGGCAAAGGTTATTCATTGTGTTCCTGCAACACAAGTCAGCGTCGAAAAGGCATTTTCAGCACTGAAACTTGTGCTATCCGACTTGCGATGCAATTTGTCACCAGTAAATCTTAAACAAATTGTGTTTTTTAAAAACTAAACAAAACAGATTAAAATTTAAGTAAACTTTAAGTTTAAATATTGTTCACAAATAATACAGACATTATATAACATAAAATATAAAATGCAATTACATTACCCTTTGGTATTACAAAAAAAAAAAAAGTTTTTATTTTAATTATGATTTTAAATGATGTAGTATTTTTCATTTTTTTGCGATTTTTAGTATTTTTGTGATTTTGAGTATTTTTATACACTTGAAAAGTGTATTATAATTTTGCCCAGAAGTTTGCAACGCATAGAAGGAATCATCTCCGACCACATAAAGTATATATATTCTTGATCAGCATGACGAGCTGAGTCGATTAAGCTTTGTCCGTCCGTCTGTCCGTCTGTCCGTCCGTCCGTCTGTCCGTCTGTCTGTTTCTACGCGAACTAGTCCCTCAGTTTTGGAGCTATCGAGCTGAAACTTTGCACAGAGTCTTCTTTTTACTGCACGCTGCTAATATGTCGGAACCGACCGGATCGGATAACTACTTCTTGTAGCTGCCATACAAATGTTCGGTCGGAAAATGGATTTTAGTGAGAAAAACTGTTTTGCTCTCAATATAACTGCTCTCAAACACGGTCAGGGGTAATATGTAATGTTTTTAATCTGATCTGCGAAGTTTGGTCGAAGTCGCTAACCGTTGAGACTAGCTATTTCAAGTGTATCAAAACTTCGGTACAGACGAAGTTAGCTTTGCCTTTCTCGTTTAGTATTTTTTTTAAATCTAGTATTTTTTAGTATTTTTAGTATCAACTGGTATTTTGTGTGCCAATAATTACTACATATATTACTGCAACGAATATAGGAGAAAAAATGAAATATAATAGAAAATAGTCGGATTCTTAATTTCGTCCTTCAAGGACATCATATGAAAGGTCTCGAGTCATAGATCAAGAATATTTTTAAATTTTGAAAACCGACCACTTGATTTAAAAGATATTCACTTTAACTTTTATTTTTGATTTTTAAAATAAAAGTTACGGAATAACTCTTATTTGCAACTTTTAAAATAAAAATCATAAATAACTCTTATTTTTGATTTTTATTGAAAAAAATCAAAATAAGACTTATTTCACAACTTTTATTTAAAAATTGAATTTTAACGATTATTTTTGACTTTTTTTGATAAAAATTAATAATAAGAGTTATTTATGATTTTTATTTTATTAATTGAAAATAGAAGTTTTTTCTGATATCAATAGTTCCGGCTAAAATAGGAGTTTAGGTGTTTACCATTTTACTGTAGCATGTTTCCTTCACATTGATTTATTTAGTTGAAATTAGCATTCATAACTCTTATTTGCGGTCCCTGTTATAAAGAACATGTTCTTCCATGTCTTCCGGAACACAAAACGCTATTGACTTATCACTCTTTTTTCTATAAACTACTCCGTTTCGCATCTCGTAGTGCTTATGTTCCGATTTCTCTAATAGAGATTTGATAGCTTTCAATCTTTTATCCTGAGCTTGGCAAATTATTAAGTTTTCTTCGAACGTATTGGTATCGATCGTTAACACATTCGTACACCTGCTTAGTGCATCGGCATGCTTCATCCGGATACCTGCACGATGCTCTAATACATAGTCGTAGTTTTGCAACTCAAGTGCCCACCTTGCAATTCTAGGGTTCATGTCTTTTTTGTTCAGAGTCATTGTGAGTGAGTTGCAATCCGTGACTATCTTGAACTGTTTCCCGAAGAGGTATATTCGAAATCTTTGAAGGGCATAAATAATTGCCAATGTTTCCAGCTCGAAACTATGATACCTCGACTCGGTATCAGTAGTTCTCTTGGAAAAGTAGAAAATAGGATGCAACTTTCCATCTCGCTTTTTCTGCATCAAAATTGCTCCGAAGCCTAGCGAGCTTGCGTCGCAGTGCAATTTTGTAGGATCGTTTTGACTGTACAAAGCAAGAACTGGATCCGCCAGCAATTTACTCTTCAATGTTTCGAAACTCTTTAGCTGCTCTTCTCCGAATTCAAATTTTCGATCCCTTTTTGTCAAATCATATAAGGGTTTGGCTATCGTTGAGAAATTTTTAACAAATCTTCGAAAATAAGAACATAAACCCAGAAAGCTTTCGACTTCATGAACCCTTTGTGGTATGGGGAATTCTCTTACTCCTTGCAACCCTTTATCATCTGCCCGTATACCCTCGCCACTTATTATATATCCCAAATATTTAACGACGGACTGAAAAAACTCGCACTTATCCAGTCTTAGCTCGAGCTTGTTTTCCACCAGTCTTTGAAAAACTTCGGATAAAAATATCAAAGTGCTCTTCAATATTGTCAGTTGCAATCATTATGTCGTCAAGGTAAATAACAACCTTATCTAATCTTATCAGGTCCGCAAATACTTTATTGACAAATCGCTGAAAAACGGAAGGTGCATTCGTTAAGCCAAAAGGCATTCTCAAAAACTCGTACTGTCCTAATGGAGTTGTGAAAGAAGTGTATTTAACGGAATCCTCGTGCATAAACACATGAAAATATCCATTCTTCAAGTCGAGCTTCGTGAAAAACCTCTTGTTTGCCAATTTGTCAATCAAGTCGTCTATCAGTGGAATGGGGTAATTATCTTTCATTGTGTTCTTATTTAGTGGTCTATAATCGACACACATCCTTGTCTCTCCTGTTTTCTTTCCTACCAAGACAACTCCCGAAGCGTATTCTGAATCGCTTGGCCTTATAAATCCTTTTTCCAAAAGTTCATCTATTATTTTCTGCACCGTATTTTTCTCACTGTATGATAAGCGTCTAGGAGGACAGTTAAAGGGCTTATCGTTTTTCAGGTTCAATTTCATTTCACATCTTATAGCCGGTACTTCAGGACGCTTGGGCTTTACGTATTTTTCTTGAAAAAGTTTATCAAATCTTAATTTAACCTGATGGCTAACGTTATCATCGATATTGTAATTATATTTTTCAGGATTTGTTAGGTCGATCTTAAATATGTCATTTTCTTCTTGCATATCAGTATGTTTTTCGTTTAAGGTAATGTTATTTTGTCTAAGTTCGATTTTACCTGCCCCGAGAAAATCTCTACCCAGTATTACATTGTAACTCATTGTATCTTCAGCCACGATCAGTAATGTAAAATCTATTTTTCGCCATTAAGTAAAACATAACATTGAATTTGGCCAAACACCTTTAATGTGCTTTTATTTATACCAACATAAGAATTATTTTCGCAAGTTTCATATTTAGTATCTTTTGGTAATGCTGACTGCTTCACAAAACTGATCGGGCTCCCCGTATCGATTAGGCATCCTAAAGAAATCGAATTATTAGAACCATCGCTTATAAAAATCTTAAAGAATCTTACATATTCATTGCCCTGCTTAGGGCGGTGGTGTTTACGGGTCATCTCCTTTCTTTCTGGACAATCTTTAACTTGATGCTCGATGCTGCCACACCCATAGCAAGCTCCATACTCACGTTTGGATTTTTGACACTGCGCAGCCATGTGCCCAATTGAGTTACAGTTGTAACAGCGCACAATGTCTCTTCCAGTGGCACCCAAACTGTTATCTCGATCATCTGGATTACGCACCATGGTGTGTGCAGGAGAACGCACACGCTGACGGCCGGATTGGCGCGCCGGAGAGCGCACAGCTCCACGCATTGGAGAACGAGCTGCCTGGCGCGTTGGAGTGTGCCCAGTTGCACGCGTTGGCACCAAATGGCGCGTGGAGGTGCGCACAATAGAGCGCGCTGTACTGCGAACATCGTCTGGCCTCAAGCGAACATTAGAAAAGGCACCCAGAAGTTGCTCTTTAGATGCCCAGCCGTGAATGTTTACCTGAAGGCGCAGTTGAGGATCGGGGATGCCATCAATAATACACTCCAGAATCTCTTCCTCGTCAATTTGGAATCCCTTAGTAAGCGATACTTTGACACTCACATAGTCAGCAAAACTCTCGTTGGTATGCCATTTACGTAGCTCAAACTTTTCACGCAGTTTTGTCTTTCTCTCCTTTGGGCTGAATTCCACTTGCAGTTGTTGGAGCAGCTTGTCCACAGATAATTTTAGCCGCTCTGGACTGGCATGAACCCACAGATGTGCTTTTCCTTTTAGCTTACACAGCAGCAGAACGCGCATTAAATTTTCGTCAAAACCAAAAACAGATGAAACGTTTTTTAGTTCTTTGATCCAGTTGTCTGGTGGTTCGTTTCCGTCGTATTCAACCGTGGCCTCAGCAATTGCGTTCAAAAAATATTTCTCGCCTATTGAACAATCACTCTTTTGTTGTTGTTTTAACTTTTCATTCTCTTTCTGCAGCTGCACAACCATTTGACTTAAGGTGGCAACTCTGTCAACATTTTCGCCGTCTACTTCTTCCTCGCTGCCATCGTTGTTGCCATCGCACTCACTCTCGTCTGTTTCACCATTCTCGCCGCCAGTGGTCGCATCATTGTTGTTGCTTGTCTTTTTGTTTGGCGACCCTATGTCGGCGCGCTGCATTTGTCGAAAATTGTTTGCTGACGCTTCGCTTTCGTTGGTATCTTCTGCGATTTCTTCTGGAATTTTCTCCAGCTGGACCAGCGATTGTATATCTGGACAAGATCCCCTTTCCTGGGTGGGCACGCTGTTGATGCGCATTGCAAGTTGCGCCTTGGTGCCACTTGTCGGCAGACCCAATTCACGAGCCCAATTTCGCAATGCAGACGCACTGTACACTTTAATGTCAATTTCGTCACTCATTTTAATTGTTTGTAGTTTTTTGTTTAAATTTATGGACGCACCGAGTGGTCAGAAAATTTAAAATTTTGTGGCTTGGGCGATCCCACTTCTGAATTGTGGTAACCCAAAAGAAGACACAGGGACACGTCCGCATCAAACGCCGATCACTTTATTACTATCCATAAAAGGGTTGATGCTATTGCACAATCGGAGAGCGAGAGAGCCGAATGCGCGAGAGCGCCTTCGGCCTCACACATACATTTACATATTAGAGTTACCCAGTGGGACTTGACTGCATGCTAGAAGCACATCTGGCATACAACTTTTGCCACTGAGAAGCAGTTGCAAAAACCTGCAATCTTCCATTCGCTTTTGTACAGGGGCGGAACGCAGCAGGAACTGTTCTAATAGAACGGCCTTTTGCATGGGTTGTTGTTGTAGGTTCAACTTCGTAAAAACGCTCGGCTCTCCCTTCCAACTTTAGTTTCCATGCCAAAGCAGTTCCAAAGGAACGTATCCATTAGCCCAATTTGGAAAATGATTTTAAAAATATAGTAAAACACAAACTCATCCTTTTTAGTGAATATTTCATAGTAATTAATAATATTTTTTTTATTTTAAAATTCAATATTGGGGCTATATACATACATTTTTTACGGTGCTCTTTGTATAAAAAAAAACACTTTTTTAATGCTTTAAAATATGTCGAGAGCTCTTGGGAGTAGTCTTCAGGTAGGAGTAACTGCGTCGGGCCAGTCCAGCAGTCCTAGAAATATTATTACATGTATGTTTGTTTACTTACTTTAATTACGCATTACAACATTGATGCCCCAATATTCCTCCAGGACTAAAAAATGCAGAGCAAAAAAATTTAAATACAAAGACATATTTAGCTTTCAGCATTAATTCAATTAAATACTTACCACTAACAAATATAAAATGAGAACCACATTAAATTTTCAATTCAATGCGAGGCAAACATCAACTTCTAACTGAAGGCAAATGAAAACGGGGGACACTCAAAAACCACGTGTTTTTTTGCGTGTTCCCCCTTTGATTTCTTAATTCTTATCCATTGCTTTTCGTTGATTCTCTGTTCGGGTCTCATTTCGCATTTTGGTTTCCAAAAGCACAGGTGCTGCATGCGTGCCATTAGAAGGGACGTTTGCATGTTATGCAGATTTTGTGCCTTCCAATATACTGCCAAAGGAACATGCTTGCAATAAACGAACGATCGCTAATCGTTCGGGTCCCACTTCCGATTTTGGGTTCTAATAGCACAGGTGCTGCATGCGTGACATTAGAAGGGACGTTTGCATGTTATGCAGATTTCTTCCCTTCTAACCCACTGCAAAAGGAACGTGCATCCGATTTCATACAGATTGCATGCCGTTTTTCATGCTGCAAAATTGGTTGTGCATTCTTCCTTGTAAAAAGAACAGTGCCAGATGGCATTCTTTTTGGGAACCACGTTCCGTAAAGTCCGACTGGGTAGAGGCTATTTACAGTTGCTTAAGACTAGAGTTGTATATACAGGGTGCTTACATGCTACTACACGTTGTGTGTTGCAAGTACAAAAGTACTTATCAAACGCGAAACGAGGCTTCAGTTGAAAAACTGAGTATGAGGTGATGCTTACAGAGGTTACTTTTATAATATTTGAAGGGTCTTATGGCGGTTTTTTTTTTTAATGTTGTAATGTGAAATAATTAATTAATGTAAGGTGGCAAACTTATTCATACAGCGCAGGTTGGCATCCCTATGCTCAAGGCGGCCACTCTTTTCTTAAGTCGTCATTGATGAGTCGTAAGTAGCAGTCGTCAGCGAGAAGCAGCAAGTTGTCAAGTTGTATAAAAAGTCGTCGTCTAAAGTTGAAAGTTGTAATCCGTTACGTTGTCTAAACTAAAATTCTGTCAAGTTGAACATTCATATTATTCTTAAACCTTTTTGTGAAACACCAATGTATTTTTTAATTTCCGTCTGTGCCAATCTAATAATCTTATTTGTTAATAAATGATTTACCTTACAATCTTACATTAATATAATATAAAGTTTTAATGTGAGTAAATATATATATATTTTTCAGTTCTTTATGAAGCGTATCTCCGATTTCGTTTTAAACTTTCAGGTATTTGGCTTTAAGGGTAGAGGAAATTCCAGGAAAAGTTTTAAGGTTGCGCTCCAAGGCGAACTGCCAAAACCATCACATTCAAGTTTTCTTTTAATTATCCCAAAAAATATTTTCAGTGTATGTCACCAATTTTCAAAAACTTTGATGATTTCTCTATCACTAGCAATTTATTTAATGACTCTAGCTACTCTGGCTCCCGAGTTATTACTTTAAAAAAAAAAGCTTATAAAAAAACGACTTTTAAGGATATCTCAAGGACCTGGCTTCAAAATGATCCAACATTGGGCCAGATCAGTTTGATTTGAAGTAATCTATCCTAATATAAAGGAAATTTCCAAATCCCAGACCTTAGGCCGCACCCCTTCCCTTATCGGGCTAGACCCTTTGCATATTATTGATATGACATTTTCAGTTGTCCCCTAAGTTAATATCACGTCCAAATGCCAAATTAAAGCTTCTTCTGTGCAGAAATGAGTAGAACCCGGTATCCAAAATACTGATATAAATTTAACGGAACTACAAAAACAAACTTTTATTAATTATTTGATTCTATAATTTGTCTTTGGCTCGATATAAAGTACACTCAGAAATTAAACCAAGAACTTTGTACTTGAATCAAGAACGAACGGTGTCAATGGTACGGTAAGTACGAAAATACTTGATTCAAGTACAAAATCCTTATTTCAAGTACGATTTTTTGCAATCCCAAAATACTTGTTTGAAGACGGTTTCGGGATATTTTAAGTACATTTCGAACTATTATTAAATCTTTTTGGTCATGTTATTAGTTTGTTGTGGTCTTAAGTACAGACCGATTTACTCTCAAAATAAGTGCAAAAAGGTTCTTCATCGAAGTCTAATAATTAAAAAGTCAACCACAAACCATGTTTGAAGCAAAATAATACTTCAAAAAATAAGTACAAAGTGTTCTTGGGTAAGCCTATAATGGTCTCTATATAATATCAAAATCCAAAGGAAATGAATTAACCAAAGACCAAGATGTTTATACTGTAGGTCGGAAATCTACCCACACTCCATTACCAAAGTGTTAGAACCAGGAGGGAACTACAAGAACCAATTCAACGTAGAGTAATTCTCAGTTTTCGTAGCACACTTTTTGGAGCTTGCATTGTAAGTCTATTCTGTGCTTAATTCAAGAAATTTTCACTTGAACTAAATACGATCTATTTTTAAATTTTTAGGCTAACTGTAAGTACGAAATGTAATTGATTCAAGAACGTTTGTTTTTCTGAGTGTATGAATATCCCAACCGATGCGTGATATTTTGCTGATGGTTAGGAAATTGACATAATCAATCCAAGAGCCCAAATACAATGTGCATTTTTCATTTTTTCTCTTTTGAAGCAAACTAATCCCTTGCACAAGCCCTACTGCTGCCCATACTATATCTTACAGCTGCCATAGAAACGATCATTCTGTGGAACTTTACAAACTAGCTTTGCAAACAATTAAGCTAACAATAACAAAATTATGCTATATAATATAAATCATAAGCATTTCGGAAATGAACAACAGAAATCAGAAGTTGGCAGTCCAGCTGCTTTAACAACAGCCACAATGCCATTTGCATTGCCATTGACATTGCCGTCACCCCATTTCCAATCCCAATCCTCATTTGTCAGGCACTTCAATGGCAGGAAACCGCATGTCCATGTTCAAGTCCAGGAAGTCCACAGTCTCCGCCCGTCACCCTCTCTGTTGCATTTTCAATTGCCTTGGCGTAATGCAGAAAGAACAACAACAACAAATGCCCACCTTCTGCAGGCAACAACAATTGTTGGCCAATTGTATGACTTCCATGGGATGCACAATGGATCCTGTCAAGCTTCCAACGACGTTATCCTGACTGCTTTTTGCCCGGCATGCGTTTCCTTTTTCTGCGCCAAAGTTAATCCCAATGATGCAGTGGGTGGGCGCCGTCACAGGAGATTTCGCAAGAAAGGTGAGTGGATTCTGGATTGGATTTCGAATATTCCGTATTTTGCTTTTTTACAAGAAGACACTCACACACACACACACACGCACAGCAAAAAGCACATAAATCAATATTTGCCATGGCTATTTAAAGGTAATTGGCAGCACTTTGCCACTTTGCAGGCAGCGATGACGATGCGGAAGTTAAATATGAAAATTGTCCAAATTGAATTCGTTTGGCATCGATAACATCGTTTGCCCATTCCCAACTCTCCGGCAATGCCATGAACTCTTAGCAAAGGACAAGTTAAATTAACTTAATCGGGAAATTTATTCAGCAAAGCAAAATGAGAACTGGGAGTAGACTGCAGGATTTCACTCTTTATTGTACCTTTTTGAAGCTCTACACAAAATATGTTTCGAATGACAAATTCCAAGTTTAATCTCTTTAAAACTGATGAGGAAATGGTAAGCGAATCCATGGGTCTTAATGGTTTGTCCATGGTCAGTGAAATGAAATCCACAGGGCCATCAACTTGCGTTTAACGTCACGAAAAAACTAATTACAATCTCTAAAAGAAAACAACGACACTTTGCCCTTGTTTTATTACCTTCAATCAATCTTCTTGGCGCACCAATTTTGTGTTTGTTTATTTTTTATGTATTTTTCTTCTTTTTTTATGTGCAAGACAAATCAAATTTATGCCTTGGTCAACGTTTTGATGGCTCTGGCTCACTGTGTGTTCCTCTACGTGTTGGGAAAATTGATTTGACTAGATGATGGTACTTACGATTCGTACTAACAATATTATTATAACTGTGTATGTATGAATATGTGTGGCCCTCTCTTGGTACCCATTTCCGTTTGCAGTTGCACACGTTTGCCGGGGCAAATTGAAATTGAATTGCGAACTTTAAAAAGTTTATGGCCACAACGAGTGAGCGCCAGCGGAAGAGCAGAAGGGCACAGGGCGAATCCTGCCGAGACATGGCCAACAAAGTTGTGTGTTTGCTATCAACATTTCGCAAGTTTGTGGCAACTGCTTTGCCTCCGGGTGCTGCTCCTACTTACGAGTATATCTAGTGCTTCTCCATAGTGCTTACATCTATCCTTGTTTGTGTTTCAGCTGTAATCACTCTGTACCCGTAAATAGGAGCAGTACCAACAAAAACAACAAACAACGACAAGAACACAAAGAACAATAACAACTGGACTCATTTTTATTGTTGACTGCACTCAATTACTTATTTATTTATTTTGCTGTCCGAAAAAAAGGTTTTAGCCCACAACTGGACAAATGTTGAACGTTGATTTTGATTTGATTTGTTTTGTAAACTTATTTTTGGTTGAAAAAAATGAGAAAAAAAGAAACGTGAGCTGGAATTGACTCTAATGATATGTGGGTTATTAAGCCCCAACTTTGGCAGTCAAGAACTAACCAATCAAGCGATTATAAGGGGGCAAACTTTCCATATCATAGAGGCAAGCAAAAGACCTCGGCAATTGAGTCAAGTAAATTGTGTGTGTTTCTTTGTAAGGTTGATGGTAAAGGGTGCGGTAAAATGATATTTTCTCAAATTTTAGAACTTGCTAAAGCGCCCGAAGGTATTTGACAATCGATTTTAGAGAATAAAAAATAGTTCTGTGAATTGGCGCCCAACGTAGGGGCTATTATGTGTTGTTAAAACTATTAGAGGTGGGGTGCCTTCACACCGTTCGACACAGAACAGAAGTATGATAAACAAGAAGCCTTAAATATATTTAAAAATTTAGTTGTTTAGGCAATAACGAATTAACGTAAACCTTTTGTTCAAATAATCTCTATAAATATAAAAGAGAGTGTCCTGACTGACTGATTGGCAATCATCGCACAGCCTAAACGGTAAGAGATAGAAAGCTGAAATTTGGACAGGAGCTTTTGTAAGTGGTGAAAGTGCGTACTAAGACGGGGTTTTGGAAAATTCCGCCCAGAAAAGTAAAAAACGTCGGAAAAGTTTGTATGGGAAAAATGTTATTTTTCATTCGATTGACTTGAAACTTGGTTTGTAAGCATAGTACGCGAAATAATTCGACACGTGTTTTCCCGATTTTTGAAAATCCGCCCACGAGGAAAATGGCCGGAAAATTCTGCCTGCAAAAAACTATTTTTCATCCGATTGGCTTCAAACTCGGTTTGTAATACAAAATAGTTTGAAATATGATTTTCCTATGTTGGAAAATTTTACCTACCGGTCGGAAAATTCCCGGAAAATTTCTGCATGAACAAAACCATTTTTCATCCGATTGGCTTGAAACTCGGTTTGTAAGGACAGAATACGAAATAGTTTGAAATGAGATTTTCCGATTGTGGAAAATCCGCCCAAGAAAATGGCCAGAAAATTCTGCATGAAAAAAACTGTTTATCACCCAAATGGCTTCAAAATCGGTTTGTAAGGAAAGAATGGAAAGTGGGTGAAATAAATTGAAATTTTATTTTCCGAAGTTGGAAAATATGACCTGACGGTCGGAAAATTCCCCGAAAATTCTGCATGAAAATAAACTATTTTTCATCTGATTGGCTTGAAACTCGGTTTGGACTGTCACACTTCAAAATAAATTGAAATGTGATTTTCTGATGTTGGAAAATTTGACCTGACGGTCGGAAAATTGCCGGAAAATTGTGCATGCTATTAAACTATTTTTCATCCGATTGGCTTAAAACTCGGTTTGTAATGAAAGAATACGAAATAGTTTAAAATGTGATTTGCTGAAGTTGGAAAATTTGACCTGACGGTTGGAAAATTCCCGGAAAATTCAGCAGCATCCGATTGACTTGAAACTCGGTTTGTAGGGTCAAAATGAGAATTCATTTGTGTTTTCACTTTCCGATGAAGTGAATGGGATGTGGGTGGGATGGGGGCAGGAAGTGGATGGGATGTGGGTGAAAAGTTGAAGAGGTGTGGGTGGGATGTGGGCGGTAAGTGGGCAGGAAGTGGGAGGGATGTGGGTGGGATGTGGAAGGGTTGTGGGCGGGACGAGGGCGGGAAGTGAGTGGGAACTGGGGGGAAGGAGTTGGGTGGGAATTGGGTGTAGAGTGGGTGGGATGGGGGTGGGAGTTGGGGGGAAAACCCATTAGCCACGTTCGATTTCTGGGTTCTACGGGGTATTATTATATTTAAAATTGTTTAGTTCTATACTGTTGAAGGCGCAGCGAAGCGCGTCGGGTTATTTGCTAGTGTTGATATATGTGCGGGTGGCAAAAAATGAAGATATGGCATCGAATCGACCAAGTTTTGAAGTTTTGAATTCGCCCATTCCTGAACAATGGATTCCCCTAAATCTTTTAAGAAGTCCAGCTGTTCTACCCCTAAAAACTTTGCCTGATAGGATGCCCCAAAGGACCTCAATTGGGTTGAAATCTGGACGTATTGCAGGCAATTGCATAACGGGCATATTTTTCGTCTCGAAAAACGTCATCGTATAGCGTGCAACCTGTATAGGAGCGATATCATGTTGAATCATATTGGACGTGGAGCTCTTCTGCAAACGGTATAAGTTCGCTGTCCAGGGGATCCGTATACATTTGCGCATTCGTCCGAAAGCGTATTGGTGACTTTACAAGGGAGCTAAAAGCCGCCCAGAACATGAGTGATCCATCACCATGGAAACGTCTCTAACAAGTCTTATGGGGATTTCTTGGGTCACTCCAATACTTGTGGTTTCCATCTGGGCCGTCTAAACTGAATTTTTATACTCTGTAGCGAAGGTACATAGAGTATAAGTTTGTGCAAAAGTATGTAACAGGAAGAAGGAATCATTTCCGACCCTATAAAGTATATGTATTCTTGATCAGCATCAACAGCCGAGTCGATATAGCCATGTCCGTCTGTCCGTCCGTATGAACAAACATATTTCAAAGATGGTAGGAGATAGAGATTTGACATGTATGGGACAAATGCTTTTTATACTTGCAGGCAGATCAAGATTATTTTCAATTTTCGCCACGCCCCCTCCCGCCCCGGCAATTTTGAAAAACGTCATATTTCCCACAGTTTTGTAGATAGATGATTCATACCTTCGATACCTCGATACGAGCAATATGTATCGATTTGCCGAAGAAATGATAAAGATCGGATGAGCGGTTCTCAAGTAATGAGCAAATAAGTGAATCACCCCCCGCCACTCCCCTCCCACCCTTGCACAACCAACGCTGCACAATCTTAGAGAGAAAGAGAGAGAGAGAGAGAGAGAGGGCGATAGAGTCAGAAAGAGAGAGGGAGAGAGAGAGAAAGAACTTAGAGATGAGCGCAGCAGCAGCACTGCATACAGCTCTTACTCTAGGTACAGAGTATATTATAGTCGTGCTTGACCGAATTTCTCACTTGTTTTTCATCACTAAAGATGACGCTTTGAACTCGCTGTCACAAAAAATTATATTTTTTCGTAAAATGCGAGTCTGTCTATTTTATGTCGATTCAATAGCTTAAGTTTATGCACCTTGGACACTCTAAAGAAAAGGTATGTTTACTTAATTGTGAATGTAGCATTTATTTTTCATCCGATTTTGATGACCAAGGGCAAAAAATGTTTGTAAGAGATTACCCAATCCTGTCAATATCAGAGACCTGAGCAATTTTTGTGGTAAGATTGAAAAAAAACTTTATAAATTGAAAAATCATAAAAAAAATTTTAAAATATCCAACTTTGAAATGCCATAACTTCGTCATTTTTTGATTGCATTTTAAACAAGGGTTTTTTTAAGAAATAATTTTATTATCTTTAATTTTTGTTCCAGTTTATACATATCGGTTGACTAAAACCAGAGAAAACGGCATTTTAGTAGACCTACCTTTTTTCAAAACATTAAATTGAAAATTTAGCTATATCTCAAAAACGGTTTAGTTATTTCCACAGATCCCTCCCAAATCTTACATAAATCCGCCCCGTTAAAGATTCCACCCAAGTCCCTCCCTAATATCACTAGATCCCACCAAGATTACACCCAGATCTTTCTCAGAACTCACCCAGTTGCCCCTCTTCAGCATCTTTCCTACCTCTTCGCTTCCACCCTCTGCCCATCCACTTGTGTGTGTGTTTGCCAGGAAACTCCACAAATCCAAACATCACAAAATATGAATGATGTCAGCGTCACGTGACGCTGAAATCAAATTTTACTCCTACTAAAATCGTCCGTACCGAAATTAAAGATGTTTCACATCAAAATACTTCAATTAATTTTAATTACCGTATAATTTTAATGGTAATTCTAATAGTAAATTTAAAAATTTAAAATGCAATTCATTGGAAAACAGCAAATCTGAGTTCTTGAAAAGACTGCCGAAACTAGTCTATCTTAAATTTTTACAAAAGCTGCACGGTATTCCTTTTGCCGATTACTTAAATTCCGCTTTTTACATAAAGTAGCACGACGTTAGCTTCTAGAAACTGAGTTTACTAATTATCCACAGTTATAAATATATTGGCGCCCAACGTAAAGCCATTCCCTTTTTGACCAAATTTTTAATGTGGCACCGACCTAAGCCCTGAAGCATTGAACTTGCTAAGCAGTTTGCATTTTACTCGCAAACACCCTGTATATCTTGCCACATTTAAGACTGTTCAGTAAATCATGTAGAGAGGCTCACTTTTTCAGTCTGTCAGCCGGGTGGAGCGTGGTTATTTGCTGGAGGCTTATCAAAGACCAAGACACGAACACAGAGTGTGGCAGGAAAACGAACCCCTTTTTCCCTTGCTTTTGTTGCCTTTTCCTCTTGAACTGAATGATTTTATTTGCTTTTAAGCGGCAGACTGACTGACCAAGGGTACCCTTGACCAAATGCTTCAGTGATTTCGTTTGCCAATGATTACATCAGGGCTTTCCAATTTCGCTGCTGCACACATACACCAACACACACACACACACACGTATCGTTTCACTCGCATAAATAATCAAAATTTCATTTCAATAACATTTCATTTGCAAAGCCAGCGAGTTTTTTTAATAATTTACTGAGAGGCAAATTAACTTATTAATAAAAACAAAACAAAAAGCAAAAACATTTCATATGCAAAATATGTTAAATGGCAAATGAAAAGTTTCAGTTGTGTGGTAAATATTTAATTTTTAATGCCAAAGCTCTTCACGAACAAACTAATTACAAGCCTGCAGCCCACTCGGATCTCATATGTGTATGCTGTTTTTTACGTTCGCTACAAAAATTAACGTTATAAAGCTTAAAGAGAGTGAAAAACCATGTGGGTCAGGCTCTCCAGCTCTAGAGAGTCAGGTGAATTGCTGCCAAGTGTCTGGCAGCTCTTTAACACTCACTTTACAGCTGCTCCCGGCTTGTGGCTCCCAGATTTTAAGTGCATTAATACATAAAGTGTGTAATGCTGCTGCTCGTTGTGCTCGGTGCGCTTGGGCTCATAAAGTCAAGTGGGACAGGCTGAGATTTAAAAGAAAAAAGGAGAAATGTGTAGGAGCTCTGCATTCCTCAAGTAGTGCCAGCTGCCGATGCCATTGGATGCTGTCACAGTCACAGAATTCGCATTGCAGCTGGCAGATGTCCTTAATAAAACTTTTATATTGCGTTCCAATGCTGCAACATAGGAAGAGGGACAGAGCTACAGACTACACAAAAAATAAGAGAAGGGAACAATGGGAATTGTTTCCTCTTTAAAAACATAGAAGGTGTGTAAAAAGTGCTTATTTTAAAATTTTTAGTTACCTGAACTGTATTTGTGACAAATTATTTAAATAGCCTGTTTTGTTATTCACAAAGAAAAAAGCAGTGGTATTTCATGTGAATTATAAAGTGTAATCTTGTTTTTTACATATTTTATGTTGTTGAAACCAAAAGCCATTTTCCTGAAATGCGAGAGAAACTGTAACAAAGTAAAAGCAAGCTGGAAACACATAAAGTTGGTTTTAGAAGGAAATAGGAGCGTTATACAAATTCCTTACTCAATTTGAATGTAAACGTAAAATTGGCTATTCAGCTCCTCCAACAGGGCCAAGCCCAGCTTCTCACAATCTCTTGGAGTGGGTGCTTTACATTTTTCGCACAAGAGAGAGGGACCTACAGTTCAGCGCCGAATCCGAACGGCAAAGTTTGAGAATTTGCTTTTTCATGGCTAGTTACTTCACAGCTGGCGCCAATAGCTGGTGAAAGTGACCGTCTGTGTAAAAGTTATTTTTCTCAAGAATAAAAAAGTTTAATTGTTGTCGAAACTTCGGAATTTTTTATCAAGGACTGTACTCAAATAAGACAAACATTTATTTCGGTGCAATACTTCAAATGAAGAGAACCCCTTTCGATCAGTTTTGAAAGTTGAATGCGTTTAAACAGCATTTAGAAGAAGGTTTGTGCCGAATGGAATTTTTTGTGATCAATTACACTGTTCTACAAATTGAGACCTTTTGTGAGTATTCAGAGACTCTTTAACTAATTCCTGCGAGCCTACTCATGCTGATTACGAGTTGGTATGTCAAAGCCATATCTTAGTTTCCGTTTCCAAGATATTCGCGAAAAACTAAAATTCCGACTTCTTGCCGTTCTAGAAATTTTGTAGGCCACACTAAGCATTAATTGCTGATTTTATGAAGCTTATAGGACAGTACACATATCAATGCAACTGAGAAAAATCAAACTCACCATATAAGTATTGCCAATGGTGTCGAAATTGGCCTTCAAAATCAAATTTTACTTGATTTATAGCAATTTTATCAACCTAACGCCCCCTCCCGCCCCCGCAATTTAGAAAAAACGTCATATCTCCCACAATTTTGAAGATATATGGATCGAACCTTTTAGACATATTTAGTAATCACCATAACTTATCAATCTGCTAAAGGAATGGTAAAGATCGGACAATCGATAGTAAAGTTATAAGCAAAAGAAATTTCGATGTCGCAGCGCTGCAGCTCCGTGGCGTTCTGGTGTTGCTGTAGCAGCAAAATACACTCTAAGCATTCTCCGTCGCAGGTACAGAGTATATTACAGTCGGGATTGCTCGATTTTCTTAAATTTTCAAATATTTCGAAAACGAGCAAAAACGAGCAAAATGTATTAATTACACCAAGTCATATACATTTTAATGGACACAATTGCATCTTTAGTTGCGAGAAGCAACGAGGAACAAGTGACATTTAGGTTAGATTTGCCTAAAAAATACCACAGCAACCTCACATAAAAACAAAGGCTCAACATAAAAAAGCTCCCGATTTCTTTATTTTCTCGTAATTTACATTCCATTTGCAACATTTTGGCATTTCCAAACATTAATTGCTCTATACATTTATAGCTGTTTTTAATTTTGAAAGAACAGGTCGTGCCATGGCACCAGAGCAATACAATTTTGGTTGAAAAAATACTTATTTTCAGGGATGCACAAAAAATGTTTTGAACCAGCAATTAGAGTTCATGGTTCTATACTCTTTTAGAGGAATTAAGCTTTTTTCCAATATTCCAACATTTACTTTTTGACTTTATGACAAAATTTTGGCAATTCCGGCCAGTGTGCAGTCGCTTCTGTTCTGTGCAAGCTGGCACCAATTGGTCACACCAAGCTTGGCAACGTCTTCCCGCATTTGGTCTTCCCATCCTAGTGGTGGTTTCCCCCTCTTGCCGCCTCCATAGTCAATCAAGTTAATAAAAGCAAGGGGAAATTCTATAAAATAAAGGATTTCTTTAAAATATGTTTCATATTGATATGCCGAATATTTACTATAGCTTCTGTTATTACTAGTGATTTCGTCGCGTTTTTTTCGCTTCCCTTTTGTATTCTGCCTCCGTACCTTCTTGACAAAACATTCCTGCAATAATCCGCTAACATTGAAGCGCTCTGCATACTCATCACTAAAAGCGCCGCAATTATCCCTCAAAAAGTCAGAATGTTAATTGGTCTTTTGAGAATCACAGAGAAAATATTTCTATATTTTTATAAACAGTGTAGAACAGTGTTATTGGCCGTATTCACCAGCACACATCAATCATCTCAACAATAAAAGTGTTTGACTTCTGGAGAGCGCTTTTAATAGGATTTTAAGGCAACAATTATCGATAAGTCTGAAAATTTTTTACTGCAAACAGCTGAATAAAATCCAGAACATACTATTAAATTGGTAACACCTGGAACCGCCCTTAACTGTTCCCAAAACTTACGTTTGGCATTTGATTTCTTATGTTTAATGTACAAAACAAAATCTAATATCCGATGACCTTATCTTCTTGCAATATTATTTACTAACAAGAAGGACTTCTGTTTGTCAGCAGCAAAATTTTTTAACGCTAGTTTTTATTCATAGTTCATCCAGTGGGCATAATAATGGACAATGAGCTGAGAGTACTTCAAGCGACGCACAGGACATCCTGAAATTATCCTTGAATTCATTACTTTAAAAAGAGAAGGCTTTTCCTGTTATCTGTTTACGCCACAACCAGCAAACTCTTGCAATAATTTCCGCGATTTATTTGCTCTGACAATTCATTTAACAAAAAATCTTGTCTATCCCCATTTTGTTTTGTCTATAACATGATACAACCAAGGTATACTAAACAAGGTAGGCTCACTCGCTCTCTCACAACTTCTTATATTTGTGTCAAAGAGAGCGACAGCGAGAGAGTAATATATTTCAATACAAAGCCTACTAAGCTTCTAAGTAAAACACAAAAAATTCGTCCACGGAGATGCTTCGCTTACAACAGTTGATTACTGACTGAAATTTAACAAGTTGTCAAGAGAGCGATAGAGTGAGTAGGCCTACCTTGTTAAGTATACCTTAAGTGCCTTAGTAAAAAGACAAAAGAGTAAGTTGACAGTCATTTTAAGCAATTTCGGATTTTTCAGTAAATTTCGTAGAAGTAAATGGTAGGTGGTACAAAAGCTATTGCCAAATTGAGTTCATAAAAAAATAAAAAAATTCTCTTAAGCAATTTGAAGTTGTTACAATCCCCAGCCAATTATTAAATACCTGGTTGACGGAACCTGGAATCACTAAAAGATATTTTTAAAACCAAAACTCACACATTTCTACCGGTTCGCATAAAATACCTGGAAAAAGATAAAAAAGAGGCATATTAGTTCCTGTGTTGAAGTGAATTAAAAATCAATTATAATTGTTCTCAATGCTTTAGAAGAGAGTCTCTACTTAGCATTTTTTCAAAAACAAAAAAATAACGAAACGAAATTGTAAGTTT
>JAEIFU010003164.1:0-32084 GCA_018904235.1 Lordiphosa stackelbergi | reverse complement strand
TATCCTTAAAAAATATCAAGTGAAGAATTTCTGGTCTAAAATTTTTTTTATTTGTTTTATTTTTAGTTTAGATATTCAAAAATATTATCCCAAAATTTTTTTTCAAAATTCGAAATACTTTAGAAGATATAGCCTTTTTGTCGACCAATGTGTTCACGAATACCAAGTAATTTTCACAATACTTCAAACTTTGAACACGTTTTTCAAAAAATGGTGCCCACGTTTTCTCAAGTTCTACAGAACCGATTTCAATGATGTAGGGCTTATGGACGTAGAATTAACGTGGCTAGGACATCAATCTTTGAGAAAAAAACTACTATTTTTTTTGTACACTGGACTGCAAATAAAATGGTCGAAAATCGATTTTTCGTTTTACGATAAAGGCATTCATACTAACTAACTTTCCATCTTCCGTTTTGCTTTCTGATAATTGTAACTCCCGGAAACGCGGGCACCATCGAAACATCTTTTTTTGGAAGAGCCTACTTTGAATGCCGAGAACTTTTTGAACATCCCTCGCATTCACAAATTTTTAATTTTGTAGTTTTCATAATAATTTGTACAACCAAATACAAAAAACAGAATTATAGAATCTCTTCCCGATTTCTTCACGAATATTTAAAAACATTTAAAAATTTAGCCCTCTAGACCAGAAGAGGGCCTTAAGAGAACCCGCCTAATGTCAGTCCAGTCATTCTGCTTTGGGTGTCTGTAAGTCAGCGATTGTCCCTGATACCCCCAGACTTGCCGAAGCTGAGGCAAAGAGATTAAAGTATCGAAATGCACTTTCAGACAGCACGAACAATTCAACCGCACTAGCTCTCCAATAAGCTATTGGGTTCATGACGATATCTTCAATATATTCTAACACTGACACCTAATATTGCAGCGTATTTCTGCATCCATATGTGTATGATTAGTTCTTAAATACGATTTTAAGTTGTATTATCAGATGATTTATCAGGCTAGCCATATAATTTGCACCTATTTTATTGTAATTTTTCTGATATATCGTTTATAAAAATATCGATAATCGCCAATATTGGCATACAAAATATCATATCGGAATAACCCTAATCGTCCAACAAAAATATCGATATATCGATAAAATATGGACAACCCTAGTCCCACCCGCTATGCACCGACCCACTCCGAAAGAGAGAGCTTTTCATACTAAGAAGATGTTACAAATTGCTCTCTTTTTACTTTTTGCAAACCACCGGTCCCAGCGAAAATGACACTAGATAGACAAGAGAGAAACCAGAATTCCAAGCAAAAGCATCGAAAATTGAATATTCGGAAATGAGAGAGGGCTGACTTTTAGGTTTCACTTTTTTTTCGTTTTCAAAAAAAAAATCTGACTCATTAAACAAAAAAAATTCTTTATTTATAAATTAAAGACTAGAATGCAAATTAAATTTCACTAACAATTTCTAAATTGATCTCAGAACTAAGGAAAATTCACTTTATGTACATTTAGCATCTAAAAGAGTGCGTAATTTGGCAAATTACTTTTTATTCCAGCGACTAACAGAACATGAATCAATTAAACTATTGAAAAGTTGGCGTGGAAGCGGAATTGAGAACATGCCTGTATAATTCACTTTCTTTCAAGGACAATACATGCGTGACTCTAAAAATTGATTAAGGGTTGATATTTTTTCTCGGAAATTCCCATTAAGTACTTATTGTACAATATTTATCGCTAAGCTATAAATTTTTTTTTTCTTGAACACAAGCTGTTGACTTTATCATTAGCAACAATTTCTGTTCCGTCAATATCAACCATAAAATATGACATTTTTTCACTTAAAGCATCTAATCGTACTTGCATTTTGGATAAAACGGTTGACAAATGGGTTGTTGGATTTTTTCAATTGACATATTTGAGGAAAAGTTAATTTTTGGGAATTTTAATTGCAAAAGCGTTTCAAAAAAAAAATTAAACTTCAACTGTTTTTTTATTACACTTGAAAAGTGTATTATAATTAGGCAATGCAACTTTAAATAAAGGCAGATTGAGGTGAAAATTTGTATTACTAATTAAATAACCCATTTTCCATTGAAAACTGCATATCCAATATATGCAAAATATGCAAAAATATGCAAAATATGTAAAAATATTATGCAAAATATGTAAAATGTATAAAAATTAAAAAATTACAAACATGGCTAATATAGACGCTTAAATAGATATTGAAGACCAAACGATAAAAAAATCGCGAAAGTTGAACATTTTCTTATAAGCATTTAATGGTCCAACACCGACCCGCAAAAATTTCATATGAGTATTTAAAACCGCATGCGTTGGCAAATGAAAGGTATAGTGAGCGCTCTAAACTATTGGAAAATTTTTACATTTTTCATAAGAGCTTAGATTATTATGAACATTTAATAGACGGCAATAGTAAACTAGTAATAACTGTAAAGGAACAAATGGTCAAAAAATCGCGAAATATAAAAAAATTAACATTTGAGTTTCATAAGTATCATAAAGACGCGTGGCCAAGAAAATCAACGCACCGAAGATAATCGTGAAGATTGAATAGATAGTAATTGAAGACGCGTAAATAAGAGGTGTAGACTAAAAACCGCGAAATTTATCAAATTTTTTATTTGAGTACTTATGAAAGCGCAGGCTTTAATAAATAAGAGGCGTAAATTGAATAATCCAAAAATTGGACAATTTTCGTATGTCCTATGATTATTGTGAAGATTTGAGGGACAGTAATGTAGACGGGTAAATAGGAGATGTAGATGGAACGGCTCAAAGAATCGCGAAATTTGCAAATACTTCATATGATTAAAGATAATTTTGAAGACCTAATAGACGGCAATAGTTAACGAGTACATATAGGAGCCGTATAGCCGTATAGTCAAAAATTATTATTTGAGCTTGGTTTTTACTAATTGCAAATTTTATGGTTTTTGGGAATCATTAAAATTTGATGGCGATTGTAGACGCGTAAATGGTTGGATCCAACGGTCCGAAAGTCGCAAAATTTCTAAAACTTTTTGTATAATGTGGACAGGTAAATTGACGGGTCAAGATTAAGATCGGTCCAAAAAAAATTCGGAAAAATACAAAATTGTATGATTAGTTTAGACTATCACGAAGATTTAATGGTTGGCAATTGAAGACGGGTAAATAAGAGACTATATTCTTTAGCATTGGTCCTCCATTACGTATATCGGGGTTCAGTAGTGTCATAATTATGACTATGTTATTATACTCTGTGGTATTGGAAAGCAGTTTCTTGAGTAATTAGCGGTTTTATTACCATGGTGAACCGTTAGCTTCGAATGGCTCTTATGCATTGATCCTAAAGTATTTTTCACTCTATAGGAGTACAATTTGTTTGGAATTGTTACTATTTTTTGATCCTCTTTGGTATTTTTCCGCTATTTAATGATTTGTAACGGTAACGGAAAGTGGTTTGAAACATGCCTGTATAATTCACTTTCGTTCAAGGACAATACATGCGTGACTCTAAAAATTGATTAAGGGTTGATATTTTTTCTCGGAAATTCCCATTAAGTACTTATTGTACAATATTTATCGCTTAGCTATAAATTTTTTTTTCTTGAACACAAGCTGTTGACTTTATCATTAGCAACAATTTCTGTTCCGTCAATATCAACCATAAAAATATGGCATTTTTTCACTTAAAGCATCTAATCGTACTTGCATTTTGGATAAAACGGTTGACAAATGGTTCTGTTGGATTTTTCAATTGACATATTTGAGGAAAAGCATATTGTTGGATTTGCTTTTATTATAGAAACGATTTTAAGTTAATTTTTGGGAAGAAATGTGGAATGCGATATTGGTAAAAGCAGCGTTTAAAAAATAAATTAAATTTTTCAACAGTTTTTTTTCCCTAAATAACACAACTTAGGTAGATAGTCCGATTGAATATTCTCATTAAATAAAGTCTACCATATTTAGCGAATTTTTTTAAAAAAAAAAAAAATCTCCTTGCCTTTTGGTCTAAAAAATTTAACAAACTGTGACTATCTTTTTGGCCATCACAATTCCAACTAATTTTGAGGTGCTTAAAATAAAGTAATTAAATTAAATGTACACAAAACGCAAAGGTTAAGGTGTAAAATGAGGTAATTTTTTGTTATTAAAACAAAAACATACAAAAAACCTAACCAACTTAAGCGGTAGTAAGACAACAACACTTTAGTTAAGGCAAACTGGTTTTGCTTTTTTTTTTAGATTTTGTATTTCGTTTGATAACAAAAGCACAGAGAGAGAGAGAGAGAGAAAGACAGAGAGATGATGACAAAAACCGGAAAACCTAAAAAACTCTCAAGCTGAGGTCCAGAAAGCGAAAAGCAGCAGCTAACTGTTGTTGCTCAAACAAATTAGTTACCTACATACCAGTAAACAAACAAACAAACAAACAGACATGCTGCAATATGTAGAAATATAGAAATGTTCAATGGAATCCAGTCACGACGCGTCGCAAGAGCGTGCAATGACACGCCGCCGCAAACACAAAAAAAAAAAGCAAACACACTCACACACACACACACGCTGGTTAACAGACAGCAGAAGAACAATAAAATGAGGCACAAGGGAAAAAAATGTCAAACGTGGTGGGGCCAATCCAATTAAAAATAGTTAAAAAAATTTAATTTTAAACCAAAATGCATGGCCTAACAATGTCGATTAGTGGATCTTATTGGTCATTTGAATGGGATATTTTTAAAATTTTGGCGTCATCGCCAAACGCTGCTGCCGCCGCCGCTACCGCATTGACACAGTTCGCACTCTCTCGCTCTCTTTTTTTTTTTTTGCTTTGCGTTTGGCGTGTGTTTTCTTTGTATTTGCTTTGATTTGTTATTGTCGCGAAATGCACATGCAAATAGCTTTTTTTTTAAATAAATAATAATATTATTGACATTACAAATCAACCGCACACATACACTTTCACACGCACACATACACGTAGGCAGTTTAAATTAGTTGTGTTGTTGTTAGAACAATAACATGCAGCTTGGCTAGACTTTTTTAACATTTGCATTTGGCCACGCGACAACTTGTGTTGTTGTTTTTATATTTGTTTTCTTAACAAAAACCAAACACATAATAACAGAATTCCACCGCAAAGAAACATATTACAAAATCAAACACTTGACGCGGCAGCGGCAGCGGCGACGGCAGCAGCAGCTGAGTGACGGCGGCAATTTGTAAGTATGTTTGTGTGTGATTACACATGTTCACTTTTGTATTTGATTTATTTTTTTTGTTTTGTTATTGCTTACTTGAATACTTTCTAATTTTCTCACTGTGTCAAATTGTTGTCCATTACAAAATTATTGTTCTTTTCTAGCCTGATGTTTTCGAATTTAGCGCAAAATCACGGATAAACTGAACGTCCGCAACCTACGACTCGCGACGGCAACAACAAAGAGCAATCTGACCAAAAAAATAGACTGAACGTTTGCTCAGTCACTTCATCAGCTGTTCAAGGGCGCGCTCTTTTGAATTTTCGAAGTAAGTTCGAATTCGAGAATAATATATGCGGTAGAAGAGTGCGGCTAGTGCGGGCAAAGCAATTTGAAATTGGCGGAAATAACGGTACAAATTAACATGTTATCACAGGATAAAAACACGTGGCTTTTGGTTCACCGGATGTACGCTGTATGGGTTAGTTTAAGTTTTACATGTTACCTTCATGTATATTGGATTTGGTGATCTAATTTCTACACTTAATTACACTTGAACTTTATTCGTCAAACAAAATCGTGTGTGAACAAAATCAGACAAATTCATATAATTGACAAAAAGCTGTGACAACCAGTGTTGTCAACTGTTAAAGCCCAAAAGTAGCTAAATCGACTGTTAAATATAGCTAAAAATGGCAAAGACTACTTTAAAATAGCTATAAAAGATAGCTAACAAATGTATGCTTAAATATTGGTTGATTTTTACAGAAGAGATTGATCAGGTGATCTACAGGGCTTACTGGACAGTGTTGTGCTACAAACAGACACAAAGAGCCTCCTTCTGAGACGTTCTCTGTTACTAGAGTAGTAAAAAATTTCTTTAAATTCTAGTGTAATTCTATAGGAATTTTTAAGAACTTTTCATAACAAATGCACAATCAATACGGTTGGTGTTTTTAAGTTTAGGCGGAATCGGAATTGATAAATGCTCCTAATGCTCCATTTCAGAAGGCTAATTGTGTTTATTTTCGATTTTTTTGTAGCCGGAAATTAAAGCCTTAACCGAAACCGTAACACTTAACCGCTAAAAACACTTTAAACTTTGTAACCGAAACCGTAACCGAAAAAAAATTTCTTTTTCTATAACCGTAAGAACCGAGAGAAGCTTGGCTTGGCCCCGTTGGAGGAGCTGTGTAGCCAATTTTACATTTACATAACCGTAACCCTATAACCATAACCGGTTATCAGAACCGAAACAGAAACAAATATACGGGTTAATTTCGTTTTTCCTCTATTAGTAAAAATTTCGATAAACGTAAATCAGTGCCGGGATAATGTAGAGGACGGAGAAGTATGCTTGTGTTACACAACTTTCATTCAATTCAGTGTTCACCGTTCAATACACAAACCGTAAGTTCGGCTCGCGTTTACTTAAAAACAATGACTTCGGCCCCTGGTAGCTATGGCTGGCTGGCTCTGGTCTGGGCAAGCCAAATGGAGAGGACAGAAAAATATGCCCTTCCCTCTCTGTTATTCATATCCGGCTCTGAAGTAAATTTTATGTATGCACAAAGAACATTTTACGTGTATACATTGAGCCGCACTATTTCTTGCGGCTTCTCTGAGAGAGCGAACGAGAAAGAGTGAGTGCAGCTAACAAAAATCTTTACCCTCCTCATCTTTCCATATACATACATATGTATGTGATATTACACTGATGCTGGCTAGTTTAGCCGATCCATAAATGTACGACTTCGGCTCAACTTTGGCTAGTAATTCTGATTTTTTCTGAAACCTTATAGGCTTTTTCCACTAAGCAACATCTAAAATCTTGAAGCAAAATGTTTCTATTCCACAAGTTGCTCATAAAATTAAGTAGTGACAGAGAAACTTGTCATGCGTTATTAAATATTTTTATTTTATATATTAAGTCGGCAGAAGAAAGACTTAAAAACGCCATGTACAGAAGCTAGCATAAGGACCATATTGATACATGTAACAAAATTTCTTTCCACCTTTTACGCAAAAGACCCAATTGACATTAATTCTGAAATTTCGAGCAGCAAATGCATCGATAATACCAATGCCCATATACCAACACGCCCGAGATCTGATGCTGATTAAATTAGCAAAAAACAAAGAATTTCGCAAAATATGTCGCAAAAACGCCTTCCTTCGGGATAAGGACCAATAATATCTGCCTTTTTGGTCCCCACCATGAGATTTGTAAGCCTGATATTGTTGAGCAAATGTTAAATAAATTGCATGCCAATTTATTTTTCCAATATATTTTGTGTAATTTCTGATACATTGACTGACAGATGTGGGATGTTAGATGTGGCCAGTTTCAATTTCACATCATCATCAAATTCCAAGCGTTCCTCTAAAATGTGCTCAGTGTGCAGAGATTATTAGGTTCAATCTGGATTCAATGTTAATTTGAAATCAAAAACAACTCAGAATTGATCAAACTATAGTCTCACGAGTTAGAATTTAAAGAACCAAGTCTGTTCGAGAATAAAGCTAACCTATGTGCAATATTTCTTGATCCGAGATATAATGTGTCTTTACCTGCCGAGCAGAAAATAACTGTATTTAATTGTTGGACAAACATAATTTGATTGATTTATCAGGGAAAAACAGTTCACATCCAAGTTGGTCGGAAATGAGATTCTAATTAAAAACAATCTAGATGTAAGTTGCAAAATATATCATTGCAGAGGACACATATTGGAACGGTCAGGGAAAAAATAAACAATATTTCAAGATCTTTTTAAATTATCAAAAGTTTTGCTAGCAGTACCACCCACAAAAATAAGTGTTAAGCGTTTGTTTTTAGGAGTAGTATTTATAATGAATCCCCGCCTTGTCGGCAAGATGTGTCAAAATTATATTTTATACTAATAACCGTAACCGTAACCAAAACCCGAAACAAAATTAGGTTAATAAACGTAACCAGTACCGTAACCGATATTCCACAACCGTAATATAACCGTTACCGGAAAAGGGATGGCCCAAACAGCAACAATAACCCAAACCGTTAGTCGTTTCGGTTTGAATCTCTGGTTGTAGCCAAAATTCTTGGCATTCTTTTACCCATTCCGATTGACAGAATTTTAAAACAGGTCTGAATAATTAGAGATCTACAAAGAAAATTATTATATAATTTAAAAATATTACATCAATTTTGGATAATTGCTGATGGTGTAGTTTACAATAGATATTTTTATCAGTCTAAATCAGTGGTGCACAAACACACACTATCAGCTTTGCGATGGTGTGTGTAGCAGCGAAACACGAAGTAAAACGTCATTATGTCAAACATGGGCTACAAACAAACAAATAAATGTGTGGCGTGCTATTTATAGAGCACACGTATTCTCTCTCTCTATGCGTGTGTCGGCTGCGACGCCGGCAGCATTTTGACTTCCTATCCCACGGGATAAGAAAAAAATGTTTTGTGCACCACTGGTCTAAATAATTGTTTTCAAAAAGTACCTGTTTAAGTAGAATTTTTGCACTTCATAAAATAGCTAGAAAATAGCAAATAGTTAATTGAAAAAATAGATTTGCAGGCTATGGCAAAACTAAATATTTTCCGGTTATGAACGTTACAAAAGAGCTAGATCTTGTGCGGAAATAGCTGAATTGGCAAGACTGGTAACCGCCCAGTGCAGCATTGGCCCTGTGCATTTAGAGATGCGCTTTCTGTTAGAAATGGGATTTTTAGTCCAATGTTCCCCAAGAAGAGAGCGCGAAAATGTGACTGAGTCTCTCTCTAACACACAGTGAAGCATGACATCGGCAAGCATTTTTTAATTTTAAAAAAATTTTATAAAAAAAATTGCTATGCAGAAAGATTACACCTTGACTAGTCCTGCAGTCTTTTAGAGTGCAAAAAGGCATCAAGGTCAGAAGTCGTAAGCCCATCTATGTAGGAGGCAAACGGCGATCAGCATCCCAGTTTAAGCCCCCTGAGTGAAAGAGAAGAAACTGTTTTGAACCGATTCTAGTATATCTTGATAGAAGCTATACTGAGGGGACCAGATGCTTGAGCAATACTCTAGCGATGGTCGAACGAGAGACACGAAGAGAAGCCTGGTTATATATGGATCTTTAAACTACTTAGACCAACGCTTAATGAAACCCAGCAAACTCTTACCTTTGTTGGATATGACACAGATGTGGTCCTTAAAGCAAAGCTTGTGATCAAATAATACCCCCTGACCCTGAAATAATACGGTCCAGAGCTCTTTGATCAATAGCGTATGAATTAAACGACGATTATGATAGTGCATATTAACGTTGCACCCAGATTGAAGATAATTTAGGTCAAGTTGTAGATATTTAAACGAATCGGGAGAAGAAAGCGTCATAGACAGCTTAACATCATAGGCAAACATAAGGACTTGGGATGACTTAACCACCTGAGGAAGATCATTAATAAACAAACCAAAAAGTAATGGTCCTAAGTGACTACCTTGCGGTTCGCCAGAATAACTTTATATTTGTAAGCCCTTGCAGAGGATATATTAAAATTTTCCAGATGTTTAAACCGCTTAGAATTAAGTAGTTTAAGACCACATAAAGTATATTTCGCCCACTTACTTCAAGACAAGTAACGCGTTTAAAGTATTCAATGGAATCAAGTTTCAAGTTAATTAAGTAAAAGATTTAAAATAAATGGCCGGAAAATTCTGCATGAAAAAGCTATTTTTCATCCGATTGGCTTCAAACTCGGTTTGTAAGGATAGAATACGAAATAGTTTGAAATGTGATTTTCCGATGTTGAAAATTTGACCCAACGGTCGGAAAAATTCCCGGAAAATTCTGCATGAAAAAAACTATTTTCATCCGATTGTCTTAAAACTCGGTTTGTAAGGATAGAATACGAAACATTTTGAAATGTGATTCTTGGTTCGGAAAATTCCCGAAAATTTCTGCATGAAAAAAAACTATTTTTCATCTGATTGGCTTGAAACTCGGTTTGCTCTGACAGAATTCGAAATAAATTGAAATGTGATTTTCTGATGTTGGAAATTTGACCTGACGGTCGGAAAATTGCCGGAAAACTGCATGCAAAAAAATCTATTTTTCATCCGATTGGCTTGAAACTCGGTTTGTATATAGAATACGAAATAATTAAAAATGTGATTTTTCAATGTCGGAAAATCCACCCCGGGATTTTAACGCCTGGAAAATTCTACGTGCAAAATAACTATTTTTCATTCGATTGACTTGAAAATCGGTTTGTAAGGTAATAATGAGAATTCAATTGTGTTTTAATTTTCCGATGTTGGAAATACGCCGGGTTACCCTCTAGGAAGTGAATGGAATGTGGTGGTGAGCACAAAGGAGTGGGTGGGATGTGGGCGGGAAAGTGGGCAGGAAGTGGGTGGGATGTGGAAGGGATGTGGGCGGGAAGTGAGTGGGAACTGGGGGAAGGAGGTGGGTGGGAATTGGGTGTAGAGTGGGTGGGATGGGGGTGGAAGTTGGAGGAAACCCCATCAGCAAAGTTCGATTTCTGGGTTTGTTACTCGGAATTAACATAAATATTGTTTGGTTTTATACTGTTGAAGGGGGAAGGGCGTCGGGTAATTTGTACTAACGGGTGTAAGTTGTGGAGAGTGGGATGGGGGGTGGGTGGAGAGGGAGGGGGGCTAAAAAAGCAAAGTCGTAACGGTGAAAGGGAAGGTGTAAAACGTTGACTTCAAGCCTATGTAGTATTTATGAATCAATACTGGGAACTACCAGAGAAACCAATTTTTAGCTATTTCAAATTTTAATATGCAATATTTGCCACACGATTGACTTCAAACTGATTCTGATATTGGTTCTATACTGTTAAAGGCGCAGCGAAGCGCGACGGGCTTTTTGCTAATATATACAATATATACATAGCGACTTATTCTAAAACAAAAAAAATTTTCCAATCAATATACAGGGTTTGTCCAGAAAGCAATAGGACTGATTTTCTTTCAGCAGGAAGGGGCACGCGCACCGGATTCGGTAAAGGGCGTTCCTAGCTAACGAACGAGCGGCTGGTCAGTTGTCTCTGAGCACCTGGAGAGTCAGGACAGGCAAGAGGTACGCGACTAAATTCTGTGTGAAACTCGATAAATCTGCGACAGAGACGTTTGATATGATCAAACAGGCTTACCCAAATGTTGCTTTAGCAAGAATTGGTGTGTTTCATTGGTAACTGGCCTTTTTTGGAGGGCCGGGAACAGGTCGCCGATGAAGACCAAAGTTTTGAACTCAGACCGTCGACTAAGTATTCGTTAATAAAAATTACCAAAATTTTGTTAACAAAATGATCTTTTAATTTCTTTAATTTTTCGTAAGACCTAATATTATTATGACAATTTGGTGGATGACTGTGTAGACGGGTAAACCGCAGGTGTAGATCAAACGGTCCATATAGATTTGATAAGATTAATATTAAGAAAAATTGTTGAATACCACAATTTTGAAAAGTCCGCTTCTTTAAGAAGATTTATTGGTAATAAGCTACATTACATAAGCTGCATTTACAGTTCTATCCAGTGACTTTACATATAAACCATTACAAGAGGTCTTTAATTTCGCACATCTACAAACCCTTAAGCTAATGCTTTGCTAATTTTGGCCATTTTAAGCACTTTTACGGCCCCTGGGAGCATTTTTGATTATTTTAACTCGTTACTTTCTGCTCTTAAGAGCTCGTCCTGAGTGTGTTTAGCAGTTTTGAACCACTTGATTCTACTTCTCAGTAGTCTTGTCCATATTTCATCTGCTGCGGTTGTTGGCAGCGACTCTTTTTTACTGAAAATAAGCAAAAACTTAAATACGAACTTGGAATGAAGCTTTATAATTCTACGTGTCGTGCCGTTTAAACTTGCCAACACGCTTCCATCTCTAGTACCAAATAATTTCCCATCCCTGGGTGTATTAGGGGGACCAAGCTAGACAAATTTTTGTTTGTTAAAATCCGAATAAGGTCACTCTAGATTTTCTTAGAAACGAAACTATAACTCCTTCACCACCATCCAAGGATTTATAACAATGTCAGTTAATTAAATAGAAAATAAAGTGAACACCGTAGTCAAGATGGAGCAGATGTTGAATGAGGTAGGTCGAAGAGTAGCATCCAAGTACTTTTCACAATAACAAAACACACCTTTTTCTTACTCCACCCTCCTCTCTTGCATTTCAGGTCAAAGGGAATGTGCAAAAGAAATTCAATGAAATACGCGGAGCCCTACACATGCGTGAGAAATTGCTGTTACGCCAGCTGGAGGTGATTGCCAATACACAACAACAAATGAAGGCACAGAGACAGACCGTGCAAAATGAAGGTGAAATGATGAGCTTCATCAGTGCAAAGGAGGAGGAGGAGCAGCTGCTGGCAGCTATACGCAGTTTTGGACACTTTCATTTGGACAACAACAACATGCAGTTGGCCCTGCAGGAGTATAGAAACACGGGGCTGCGTAACGAGGACTACATAGAGCCCGTGGATGATCATGAGACCATGTACAAATGTCTGCAGGATGGTAATATAGCCTATGAATTGGAGGAGGAAGATGAGCCAGCGCAGCAGGTTCCATTGGACAACAAAAAGTCGCTGTCTCCTCTCATCGAGGAGAATGCTAATGCCAAACGTTCCATCATCAATATAACCCTGCAGGAAGCCAAAGAACTGATACGTAAAGCCAAAATCAAACGAGAAGAGATCTATGTGCCTCCTTTGAATCTGGAGGAGCTGGACGATGAGCTGGAATCATCCATAGCCGATGCTGTCTCCAGTTTGGGACGTGAGGGCAAGTCGTTGCCCAGTAAACCCACCAAACCGCGCAAGCCGCGCTTCAAACCAAAAATCACCATCAACAATTGCAATGGCACCATCAATCTGCGCAACATTGCCAGCCTGACCATCAACTGTGCCCAGGAGGAGGCGGTCAGTGCTGAAATACCTTTGGCTCAGCCCTCACAATCCCAGTCGGTGGCCTCTGCGGCTGCTGACTCCTCAGATCAGACCAGCAGTTCCACCACTGCCTCTAGTTCAAATTCCTCAAGCAATGCCAGCTCTCGTTCGCAATCCAAAAAGCAAAAGCCCAAACCCAACCAAGAAGCCACCAACACCTCTTCGAATTCGTTTGGCTACGAGGAAGTGGTGGTGGAACATGATACCCATGATGTTACCTGCGATTTTTATAATCGTCTGCTGGACGAGATTAAGAAGAGCATGAAGGAGAAGCCGCGACGAGTGTACACCGCTGCCGCTGACTCCTCCACGACGGACCCACCACAGGGCAGCAGCTGCACCAACACCAACACCAGTACAAGTGATGTGAGTAAGGCCACACCCCACCTAAAGCCGGGCAAGCGTCTGATATTGAAAAACTTTGAGAACTTGAAGATCATACTGGAGGCCAATAGCGGCGACGAGGACTCGTTTCATCCAGTGCAAATCGAGCAATGGCTGGCCGAGATCATATCAGAGACGGACTTAGAGCCAATACCCAATACAGATATACTAGAACATAGCCAAATTCACAATAGCGAGAGCATCTAATTAAGCACAAACGCAAGACACACACACACACGCAGTATTTTCTTAATTAATTTTATTTATAGTTTTTGTACACACTCGAAGGAAATAACCAAGGGGATAAAATGGAAGACTAGGGATATCAAAAGGGTTTTTGAAGGGAAGTTTGCTTTTTCGAAAGGGGACTGTATACCAAAGTTCCCCAGCCCTGGCCCCTGGGGGCCGAACGCATTCGGTAATTCACTCATTGAAGAGCCGAAGTCATTTCTCACTGAACTTTTGAGAGTCGGAAGCAGTCAGAGTTGCAAGACAATCCCTTCCGCGGCATTATTTTGCCAAGAAACACTGCTAAAACGCATTTACACATTTTCTGTCCTGGATATTTTGTTTCGCTCTCTTACTATAACAATGCACTGCTTTAAAGCTTCTGTCATTTTCCTAGAGTTTCTGGACAGAGTTACAGACATTCCTGTAGAACAACTAGATTCAGAGCAATGAGTGGCTTTCCAATCTTAACTAAGGCTAGAATGTAGCAATATATCTCTTATGCTCTTCAAGTGATCTCAAATCAGCACTGGTTTTATCAGCATCCAATTCTTAGGCTATCTAACCACACAGGTTGCGTTAAACAGTTTCACATAAATCGTTTCCATTCCAGTCTTTAGGAAATCTTTTAAGACTTATTACAAGAACCTAGGTCATAAATAAGTCTCGATGCTGATAATATTTTTAGTGGAATCGAAAATTGAAAAGCCTACCGAACCGGTCCAACACTTTTTGGAAAAGGTTCGTTTAAAAAAAATGTCCTTAACTCAATTTCTTCAAGAAGACAAATGAAGGGTGATTTCCGGCCCTATAAAGTATATATATTTTTGATCAGGGCTTAATCCCGAAACGAATTTCGGTTCCGGTTCAGGTACCGGTACGTCCCGAAATGAATGTTTCGGTTAAAGGTTCTATTTCGGTTTTCATTTAATTTCGGTTTTCGGTTTCGATACGGTACCCGGATTTTTGTTTCGGTATACCGGTATGTACCGGTACGTACCGATATAAGTAATACTTATCTTTAATACTGAAAAAATTAACTTCTGAGATAAATCTAAATCATTTTATTTCCGTTTAATAAAACGAATCAAATTTCAATAAAAAATTAATGGTTTTACATTTAAAGTAAAACTATATAGACTTCATATTTCGTATTTCTTTACGTAGTAAACATGTATGATCTAATAATTGCATTATATGCTTATAAATATTAGCAGCCCTGTTCCGAATTCCGAGTCGGTTTTCGTGTAAACGTTTGCAAGTGGAATACCAATTGAACAATTTTACATGAAAGTTAACAATGAGATCTATGGTTACTAGATCCGGTTTGAAGAAAATCGGAATTTCTTAAGCACTTGAAACCGACTGCTCAATGTCAAGTGGAATCAATTCGTCAAAAAGAAACGACCCGATCTAGTAACCACAGACATTCTTCGCACCTTCCATTTTGATTTGTAAATTTGAAATAAGAAAAGACGACGTTTACACGGAAACCGACTCGGAATTCGGAACAGGGCCGTATATTATGTATTATACGTTTTCGAATTTTATACGTCCACTATATAGAATTCTTGTGATTTGCTCCCAGTAACATAATTGCAGTCAATGTGGTTGAGTCCATGAATCTTCTTAGCGGATTCATTATAAATTCGACGCCAGAGAATAGGCGCTCCTCGCTAAGCTGCGTAGCTGGAACAGAAAAAACAACTATTGAAATCTCACACAATTGTGGGAACTTTGTGGAGGATTCTGACCACCAGTTAAGAACGTTTTCAAGGTTTCGAACACGTTTAAGTGCGAGAAAAGTGTTAGTAGAATCCAGTAGCTTATTTGTTGACACAATTGATGTATTATTATTACCAAGAATCTTTTCCTGCAAAATCACATATGCCTGAACTTCGTCGGCGCAATCAGATGAACCATAATTTGAACTGCATTCATCATTAAGGAGTGATTGATCAGCAAACGACGAAATTTTTTTTAGAAATATTTAGTAAAAGATCGATAAAAGTATTTTTTGCTCAGTACTTAGCATTACGTTGTACCTAGGGTCTAAAAATATGCCACATAAAAAAGGATTGTTTTCAAAAAGGATTTCTCTAGCTTTTCTATTTCGTATCATTTATTAACTAGCCTTTTGCTACCATTTTTGGCCGCTTATACTAGTGCGAAGTATTAGGTTTAAAGGAATATTTGGGTCTTAACATAGTAAGTTAAGCGCCCTTTACAATATGCGAGATTTTCTTGCAAGTGTCATTTTACATAGGGACTCCTAAAAAAGTTGCAAGAAAATATGGCATCGTGTAAGGGACGTGTTATGATTGTTTTTTTGCATTACAAACGTCAGCAAAGGTAAAAAAAACCGAAACTGTACCGGTACCAACGTTTCGGTTTCGTTCCGGTTATATCGGTTCCAATAATAACGGTAAACGGTTTTCGGTTCCCAACAAAAAATTTGTTTCGATTCCGGTTCCGGTTCCGGTACCCGATTTGAAACGGTTTATTTCGGTTAACGGTTCCGGTTTCGGTTCCGGTATTATCCCTTTTTTCATAAATTATTCCCGGGTGTCCACCCAATCTCTTTGGTATTTTATTTATAATTTTTTTTAATTTTTTTTTTTTTATATATATATATATTTTTATATAAATAAATTTACCCGGGTACTAGATTAGGTGTCGAAAGTTGAGCGAATTGAAACGTATGGTTTCCCTTCCATATGATCTAGTAGCGGGTCTTATTCTTTCACTTTACATATAAAGAAGTCCAAGTTTAGTTCATCGTTCAATCGGCTTCGGTTTGTGAGAATAGCAAATGAAATAAATTGAGATGTGATTTTTTGATAATGGAAAATTTGACCCAACGGCCGAAAATTCCTGGAAAACTCCGCGTCCAAAAAACTATTTTTCACCCGATTGACTTGAAACTCGATTTATAATGATGGAATACTAAATAATTAGTGATTGCATTTGCCGATGTTGGAAATACCGGCGGGATGCCCACTGAAAAGTGAGAGAATAGTGGCAGAAATGTGGTTGATAATTGCGTGTGATGTAGGCGGAAAGTGGGTGAGATGTGGGCGGAAAGTGGGTGGTAAGTGGCCTGGAAGTGGGCGGGATCTGAATGAGAAGTGTGAGGGATGTGGGTGGGATCAAGGTATACTAAACAAGGTAGGCTCACTCGCTCTCTCACAACTCTTTATATTTGTGTCAAAGAGAGCTAGAGCGAGAGAGTAATATATTTCAATACAAAGCCTGCTAAGCTACTAAGCAAAACACAAAAAATTCGTCCGCGGAGATGCTTTGCTTACAACAGTTGTTTACTGACTAAAATTTATCAAGTTGTCAAGAGAGCGAGGGAGCTAGTGCGCCTACCTTGTTTAGTATACCTTGGGTGGGATGTGGTTAGGAAGTGGTCGGGATGTGGGTGAAAAGTGGGTTGGATCTGGGCGGGAATGGGGTGAAAAATCAAAGAAGTAAAACATTGATTTCAAGCCTGTGTATGTATGATTCGATTTCTGGGCTCAACAGAGGAAACAAATTTATAGAATATTTTCAAATTTGGTAAATATTCGACTCTCACGATTGACTTCAAACTGATTCTGATATTGGTTCTAATCTGTTCAAGGCGCAGCGAATCGCGACGGGCCTTTTGCTAGTACTATATACAGGGCTGCAAACCTCCTAAAAATCGGGATGGGTTTACTCCGGGGTTGGATCCCTTGAAACTTTTTGGTTTCGGGTTCATGAAGTGGGTTTAGAAGTTCGCTGAACCTCTAGGTTCAGGTTCGAACCTGGGTTCAGGCACAATTTTGTTTTTGCTGAATCAAAAAAAGGATGTTAATTGGAAAAACCTTAAAAATTTAATTCGTATTTGTTTGGATATTTGAAATATAATATTTGAACTCACTAAAAGTGATTTTAAGGGACATTTTACTTTAAAATTATAGGTAAATTTTGAACTTATTTTAAAAAAGTGTCTAGAAAAGTCCGACTTACTTACACAGGCTTCTATGCTTTTGAAACAGAGAAGCTAGCAAACTTTCTATATGTATATTTGGTCGCTGAATTCAAATCAAAAAACTTGCGGAAAAAATATGTTTGATCAAAAAATAATGACGTTTTCCATATTAAAATCCAACAGTGTGTATCTTATGAGCAAAATTAAAACTTCGTGTTTGGGTTTTCTGTAACGTCATTCTATGCAGCTAACATGAAAACAAAATTCGTTAGAAAATGCTACTTAATGTGGTCACACTACCCAAAAATGTAAACAAACCTCGCTTAACACACATTTATGCAAATATATCGTAACCCTGACGTGCCGGGTGAAACGAAGAATTGATTTCAATTCAGCGACCAAAAAGACTTATGAAAAGTTTGATATCTTTCCTGTTGCAAAAGTTGGCCTTGTAATCCCTGTGTTATCAGACAAATCTCGCATATTCTTAGTTTTAGAAAAGTTTTTTTCTTAAACCATATTTTTTTAGTTTTTCTGTTTATTAGAATTTTCTAAATACCAGGGCAAATTTAAAAATAAGACGATTTCCCTAATTTCATGCCCAATTTTTTTCTGAGTGGGCATTTAGATATATTGGAAAAAGGCAAAGTTAACAAATATAGCATCTAGAAAAAATTTAATAATTTTTTAACCGAACCCATTTTTTTACTCTTTTTTTTTTTGCTCCGGTTTAGGTTCAGGTTCGGGCGGAAAAATTATTCGGTTTGGACTTCCTAAAAATTCCAGTGTCTCCAACTCCGGAGCGGTTCGACTCCGAACCGGTTTGCAGCCCTGACTATATAGTTGTCCGATTTTCATAAAACTTACCTAAATTGTGTGGAAGCATAGTATGCCTGCCAGATTGTTATATGCCAGCTATCATATATCATAGTTAATCAAATATTCATACGATTTTTACCAAACCCACCAAAATGGTGTTGAAACAGATAATATTCATAACTTTTCTCTTCTTCTTCTTTATTGGCCATCTCAACCGTTTGACGGTCTGGGCCTCTGCGATTAATGCTCTCCAGTCGCTTCTGTTCCGTGTGAGCTGGCACCAGTTGTTCACACCAAGCTTGGCAATTTCTGCCCGCACCTGATCGTCCCATCTTAGTGGAGGTCTCCCCTGCTTGCCTCTCCTCCATAGTCAGCCGCATTCGACTTATACGCTTTTTTTACTGGAGCTTCTTCGTTGAACCTGGTGACATGTCCCAGCCAGTGCAGCCGCTGTTGCTTTATAGGCTTGACCAGACTAGTATCCCCATAGAGCTCATACAGTTCGTCATTTTTGCGAATGCGGAAATCATCGCCTACTTTTAAAGGTCCATAAATCCTCCGAAGAATCTTTCGTTCGTCATATTGCAGGACTGGGATGATAAGCGACTTGTAAAGGGCTATTATTGTTCTTCGCTTGAGATCTCTGCTCTGGAACTCCCTACTTAGCCCGTAGTAGCATCGGTTTGCAAGAGTGATTCTTCGTTTGATTTCCAGACTGATGTTGTTGTCGCTGGTTATCGTCGTTCCAAGGTAGACAAAATCCTCTACAAGTTTAAAGTAGAATTCTCCCTTTGTAACGGATTGTCCAAGACGCAAGGACTTTCTGTCCGCGTATACTAGGTATTTCGTCTTGTCCTCGCTTACCGCTAAACCCATTAGTTCAGACTGCCTCTCATTCTCTGAAAACGCCCTTCTACCGCCCGTTTGGTTTTGCCGATAATGTCAATATCATCGGCATATGAGAGTAGCATTAGATCTTTATAAATAAAGGCGTCCGTTCTGTTGGCATGTGGGCACTGGCGCAGTATATATTCCACCAGTAGATTAAAGAAGTCACACGATAAGGTATCGCCCAGAGTGGGGATTTTTTTAACTTGATTGAAAGTTGAAAACTAATAGTTGATCAACTTAACTTTTTAGAATGATTGAATTTTATTCATGACTAAAAATAAACTTGTATAAATTCAACTTGATTAAATATTCAACTTGACTAAATTCTACTATTGCAAAGTTGATTTTACTTGTATATGATTTTTAGTTAAGTGCACTCTGTAATACGATATTAGCCAAATTACAGTAAGGAAGGGGGGGGGAGGGCAGAAGGCGGGAGGTGCGTAAAGAGAGTAAGCCAGAATAATCAGACTTTGGTGGTTTAGGTGGTTCTCTGCTATTGTTATGATTCGCGTTAAGAATGGATCTTTTTAATTAAAACTCGGTTTTATAATTTTTCATATGAAAAGACTGTATGTGTAATACGGGATGGTTCACCACGCCGTTGACTACTAATATTAAATTGGGGTGGCTCTCTTGAAAATAGAACGGTGGCTATTTTGAACCTCTTAGGAAAAAAGAAGAGGAAAAACAATAACAAAATCAAAAAAAAAGAAGAAAGGTTAAAAAAGCCGCTAAACACGCTAAAAAAAATAGTAAGAATGAAACACGTTAATGCCAATTAAGCGGAAAATCATGCCAGGATCAATGTATAAGCAGAATTCGTGGATAATGGATCGCAATTGTGGCAGTATTAAACAGCAATGGTACCAAATATGGTCAAGATTATAAAGAACGTTTCAAACTAAGCGTTACTGACAAATCATTAAATCGCGGAAAAATACCAAAGAAGACCAGAAAACGTTATAATGCTAATCAAACTTTACCTTCAACCAAGGGGAATATCATGCCAGGATTAATGCAGAGTGTTCGATCTCAGAGTGTTGGCCAATGTTAGGAAAGAAAACATTCTTTCGACCGGTCCAAAGGGCGGATACTTCAATGTATTTTTTGGAGACCTTTTTTATAATGGGATATTTTTCAAGCAAAGTGATGTCCCTCCCCACTTCGGATAAAAATTTTTCCATTAAAGAAACGGACAAGCTTCTTTGAGAATTTAAGCTGCTGATATCCTCCGAGTCAGAAACAAAGTCGAAGAAGTCGTCATTTGTTAAGTTTTCTTTGGCTTCGTCATATATTTCGTCGGTTTCCTTTGGCTTCATCGGCAATTACCGTTTTGAGTAGTCCCAAGAAATGTTGTTATTTTTGAGAATCTATGCATCCAAAAAGTTTTTTTTTTGAAGCGCGAATGAGTCAATGCAGCAACAACACTTATTTCTGCTTGAACGTTGCTTATGTTACTAAAAAATTTTCGAAGCGAGTTTGGTTTGGTTTGTTGGTTTCCATAATTACTTCTTAAATCAAAATGTACATTGGCCGTGTTCACCAGCACAAATCGATGACAAACAAATGACCGAAAGACCAAAAAGAACTTAAACATTCTACCGGTACAGTTTTGGTTCTGAGTGCAATAACTAGACAGCAAAGCGAGATGTTAGTTTTGTGGGGATTTTTAAGTAATTTGTTTCAATTGTAAGCTTCAATAAAAATAGAGGGAAGTTAACTTCGGCTTTACAGAAGTTTATATACCCTTGGAGCACGATATATGCTGCCAGTTTGTTATATGGCTATACGATATATTCATCCGATTTTGTTCAAATTCTACAAAATTGTGTTCATATGTGGAAAGTATAAAGACGCTACCATTGGAAACAAAAAAGTTTTTCTCACTAGAACTACCTTTTGGACCGATTGTTCCTATGGCAGCTATATGTTATAGTCATCCGATCTGAATCAAGCTTGACAGAATTATGTGGTAGTATATAACATTGATCTGTACAAAGTTTGGGAGCGATAGCATTGAAAACAAAAAAGTTTTTCTCACTAAAACTACTTTTTCAACTGATCGTTCCTATGGCAGCTATATGCTATAGTCATCCGATCCGGCCGGTTCCGACAAATGTACAGCGTATTTATACCAAAAGACTTCGTGCAAAGTTTGGTTAAGATAGCTTTAAAACTGACAGACGGATAGGGCTATATCAACTCAGCTCGTCATGCTGATCAAGAATATATATTCATTATGTGGTCGGAGATGTTTCCTTCTGTGCGTTACAAACATCCGGACAATTTCAATATACCCTCTCCAAGCGTATAAAAAGAGTTTGGCCTAGCAAAATATTTGTTCAGTGAAATAGAAAAACGCGAGACCAGTCTCTTTGAAAATAATCATTCCTATGTGCAATTTCTGAACAGAAAAGTACGTGTGACACTGCTTTGACACATATACAAGGTTTTTCCGTTAAAAAAAATTATTGAGCCAATCGTTACAATTCTTTAAAAACTTTTAAAATAGGCTCCTACTGCGTCGATGCAGCGCTGCCAGCTCGCTTTCCAAGCATTATAGGCGTCACGAAAGGCATTCTCCGAAATGGCCTTGAGAGCCACGGTGCATGCTGCTTGGATCCCCTCTGTCGTCTCAAAATGCTTGCCTTTCGACGGCCTTTTCAAGTGAGGAAATAAAAAAAGTCCGGGAAGGGGGTAGCTGTTCACAAGAAGTCACTTTTCAAGTTCACTTTTGGGACCATCTTCGCGCACACCTTGCGCATGTTAAAAATGCTCCGACACAATGTCATGAACCATAGAGTTTGGTAAATTTAACATCTGGGCAATTAAACGCATACTTAGTCGACGGTCTGAGTTCAAAACTTTGCGCACACGAGTCACATTGTCGGTGTTTGTCGAAGTCGAAGGACTTCCAGCACGGTCTTCATTGGCGACCTTTTTCCGGCTCTCCAAAAGTCCTGTTGCCACTGAATCAAACCAATTCTTGCTAAAGCAACATTCGTGTTAGAGCAAAGACCAATATAATCTCTATGATGCCGAACGTCCATATATTGGTTTTGCACTATGCAGCTATTTTTTGGTGGCGACGAAAATCGCGCTCTCTCTCTCTTCAATTATAGAACAAACCAAGGTATACTCAACAAATCTCTTCAAAATGGAAATCTCTTCTCGGCAAAAAGCACGTTTATCATAGCACGAAATTTAAAATGTTTGAAGCAACCGCCAAAGCGATAATGTGCTATGCAGGACAAGTCTGGGGTTACCAGTACTACGATGAGGTGGAGCAACTGCTGCGGTTCTACATAAAGAAAATGTTTCGTCTCCCAACCAATACCCCAACATACGCCATTCACCTTGAAACTGGGCTCCACCCACTCTACATCCAAACCCTGAAACAGCACTTTACCTATATAAACAAGGTGATGCATATGCCAGAAAACAGATTGCCCAAAATCGTTACGAAACATTTACTTCGCTCCAAATCGCAATTCTTCTCGACATGGGTAACACTAGCTGGAAAGCACAATATTCATTGGAATGAAAGTGACGTTCACGACTGGCCCAAAATGCAACAATCAATTATCCAAAGGGTGGAAGTAGAAGCCAGAGCAAACTACGAGCAGCAAGCAATCCAGAGTAGCAACCGAAACACATACAAATTATTGAACCACAACTTAAACGAAAAAAAATTATTTCAACGACATTTATGACTCCTTCAGCATATCACTAATATTTAAGGCACGAGTTGAACTGCTCGCCTTAAATTTTATGCCACATATATCGACAGCAAACGAAGAATGTTCTCTGTGTAACCTACGGGTTAGAGAAGACGTTTTCCACTTTATCGCAATATGCCCCATTCTTAGCGAACTCAGGCGGTTACACTGGAGGAAGTCATGTTTAACAAAGGAAGAATACTTGGCGGTTCTAAACGGTGAAGACTGGCACATTCTAGCTGAGTTCTTAAAGGAGACTCTGAGATACCGGCGGAATATTATCAACGAGTATACTTGAAGGGGACCAGCACTGTCACTAAAGAGGAACGATGTGGTATCTCGCGACGAGCGGGGCAGCTGCATGTAGTACTCGAAAGTGGCAGGCATCCTCGAAGTGAGCTGAGTTTGGCAGACGGATATATTCCATGCCAATTAACTTTTTATATCTTTATATAATAATAATAAAATCAATTTCAAATAACCAGAGAAAGAAATAAGGGGGGAGGGAAAATAAAAAAATGCATCTCGCGGTCAGACTATAACCAGTAAAACTTGTCAAAGCACTCAACGCTAGCCGTAAACAGACGGACGGAAGACGGACGGAAACAGTTATGTCGAAGATTCTCAACTGCAATTAACCTTATACAATAAGTAAATAAAGATACAACTACTACTACTAAAGCCACTGCGCTACGCCGATGTTTCGTAACCGAACGATCTGGTATCTGGGGATGACCCGGGAAGCCAGGTGTATTAGGTTGTGACAGCAAAGGCGGAGCGTGCGGCGATCGACTGACGGATACAAACCATGTCGATTATCGTTAAATGTAAATCATTTTTTGTCTAAATTTTAAAAATGTTGTTCTTCTATTTATTTATTCTTGTACATCGAACTCATGTTCAAATTAAATTTAAATAAAGATTACTACTACTACTACTACTACTACTCAACAAGGTAGGCTCACTCACTCTCTCTATCTCTTGACAACTTGATAAATTTCAGTCAGTAATCAACTGTTCTAAGCAAAGCATCTCCGCGGACGAATCTTTGTGTTTTGCTTAGTAGCTTAGTAGGCTTTGTATTGAAATATATTACTCTCTCGCTCTCGCTCTCTTTGACACAAATATAAAGAGTTGTGAGAGAGCGAGTGAGCCCACCTTGATTAGTATACCTTGGACCAAACTGAACATGTTTGGCAGTAACATGTGACACAAAAAGAGCTGAGCTGCCAAATAGTTTAAATATGCTGATATCACGCAGAGGTTTTATGTCCCATTGGCCTAATTGGCATTAGAATTAAACAATTTTTCTAAATAAAATCCATTTTCCAACCGATGGTTCCTATGACAGCTATAAGATATAGTCATCCGATTCGGCCAGGTTTAGATCAAAGTTTTTATATAAACCATCTTGAGGAGTTGACAAAATAAAGATACATAGGTTTTAAAAGAATGGTTTTTCCAGGGCATTTAAAAATCTCCTCCTCCTTTTCACAACTACGACAGAAGTCATAGTGGGGTACGCAAAAAAAAAAAAAAAAATTTTTTACAAAAACCACGAAAGGAAAAACCGGTTAAAAGAAAAAAAAGATAAAAAAAAAAAAAAAAAAAAAATAAAAAATAAAAAAAAAAAAAAAAAAATAAAAAAATATAAAAAAAAAAAAATATTAAATAATTAAAAATATTTTATTTAATAAAAAAAAAAAAAAAAAAAAAAAAAAAAAAAAAATTACAAAAAAAAAAAAAAATAAAAAAAAAAAAAAAAAAAAAATAAAAAAAAAAAAAAAAAAAAAAAAAAAAAAAAAAAAAAAATAAAAAAAAATTATAATTTATTTTTATCAAAAAAAAAAAAAAGTAATTTTTAATTTTTTTTTTTTTTCATTTTTTTTTTTTTTTTGGCGAAAAAGAGCTCTGATGCTTTGCAGTGATGCCAATATTTTTCCGAAAAAAGAGGACAGATTGAAAAAAAAAACAGGAAAAAAAGGATGAAAAACTAAAAAAAAAGGCGGAAAAAGGGACAAAAAAGTTTTTTATTTTATTTATTTATTTATTCAATAATTTTATGGCATCTTCAATGACTTCTACATCGGCCATTTCTGTGTACTCATACGTCGCCATGGAACCAATTAATGATAAATATTTATCCGGCAAATTGTAATTGTGGCAAAACAACTTATGCCGACGCAATCCGAATCTGAAGATAAAATACATGTAAATGTATGTACAACTGATTTAAATTAAAATATATATATATATTTTTCCTGACTGTCAAAATAGCATTTAACGTCTCCACTTGTAGCCGATTTCTGAATTTGGTTTTAACCAAATTTGCTTGGCTAAATACCCTCTCTACTTCCCCATTCAACCATGGCAACGAAAGCAGGTTCAGGGCGGAAGCTACCAGGTCCGAGAAGGGGTTATTACCTGCGCTGTCCCGATATTTTTTTACTTCGAACCAAAATCTTATAGTATTTTCATAATTTTCCCAATCTAAGAAGACGATCCACCGAAAATGCGTCAATCGTTTTTAAAATAACATAATTGTCCGGCAACCTAGATAAATCCAAAATTATTTGTAGTGCAAAAATTATCAGGCCTGTTCCCATTTCCGAATCCGATTAATCGGAATTGGTAATAGTTGTGATTTCTAAGAAACGATTAAAGAATTCGGTCAAATCTTTTTGCCTTCCAGAGGATCAAATGAAGGTAATTGGGATTTTGAGGTTAAATGTCGAATAACACAGTCGCTTTTTGGAAGCGAGAACATTTAACAATTCCGATTCCGCATGATTTGATCGAAATCGAAAACGGGAACAGGCCTGAATATATATTATTTAATAGCTTACCTCCGCTTTAGCTGATTGATTAACTCAATCACAAAATCCGTACAGTAAAGTCGAATGGTTTTCTCTGCAGAATCATCGATTTTCCCTTTTAACATAGTCACGTTAGATTCGAATTCTTATCCCAAATACAAATCCCCTTTAACGTGTTGCTTAAAATCATCTTCAAGAACATCAACTTGAATGCCGGATGGGAATATTTTTGACTAGAGACAGTTAATGCTCAGAATCAAATCACCCAGTAATTTGGTTGGGTCGGCGTTCTTGCTTTGAAAGTTTCTATTGATCCTTTGCATGTCCGCAAGAATCGGTTTCAAAAACAGCAAATATAAATAATTGACGTCATTGTATGCGCCGCTTAAAATATTTGCTTTGTGACACTTTTCCGTCAACGCTGCAGATCGAAAATGCAATTTCAGCTCAATCCACTGCATCGTAATCAATTTGAAATTATATAAAATATATTTTTACATTCAAACATGTTAGTCTAAAAAAGGCCAGATTTCCGGATAAACTAAAAAACTAAAAAAGGACAGAATTCCGGATAGGGGATGTTTATCAATTTTTATTCAGTAACAGTTAAAAACAGGAAAAAAGTAGATAAGGGTTAAAAAAGGAGTTTCCTTCGGGGTGAGGTTATTTTTTCCCAAGATAGACCCTTTCATCTTCCCTCGCTGAAACAAGATGAGAAAAGCTTAATATAGACACTATAAATGTTTTGTTCTTGGTTTCTCACGTTTCAGGGTACGAGAAGATGCTCTCCATGTCATTGAAAAGTATTTCCTTCGAGTGTAGATTCCTTAATATTTTAGTTTTCCTTAAAAAAAAGACTTTTTGTTAATTCTAAAAAAGTAATTTATGTACTTAAAAATGCATGTATTTAATTTTGTGATTTTTGTTATTCTTCTATTTTATTGTAAAACTTGCAAAATGAATTCATGTTAAGATTTAAGCAATTAAAATAAGACATTTCATGTTATAGGCCAAGTTTATTGACACCTTAAAAGAGTAGTAAAAATATTGCAAAACCACAAAAAGTTTGTACATTCAATTCACGATTCGATTGCGTTGCCTGTTTAACCGGTTGGAATTTGTAATTGACAATTGGGTGCCACCATGGGGGTAAATTTGCCTTCCAAATCCGATCGAAGTGCTGGCTGATAAGCATATTGCAATCGCATCGAAAGCAGAAATAAAAAACCAAATAATGATGATTCGACATAAAATTATTGTACACAAAAACCCTGAACACGCAATACAAATTTTCTACTTAATATTAAAGTAAACAGTTGGATATTTTCGGCTCACAACGACTTGGTGGCCTCTATAATATCCAGGAGGTAGGGTGTATAGTAGGTGATAATGCAATCGGCTCCGGCTCGTCGGAAACCCTTCATCGATTCCAGCACCGACTCACGCAAGTCAAAGGCTCCCGCCTTAGCAGCATGATACAGCATGGCATACTCGCCAGACACCTGATACACATAGAGTGTGTGATATGGATACGTGTCCTTGGTCTGGCGTAAAATGTCCAGATAAGGCATGCCCGGCTTCACCATTAACATGTCGGCTCCCTCGCTAACATCTCGTTGAACAGCGCGCATGGCCAGATTGCGCGACCCGCTGGGCAGCTGATAGCAGCGTCTATCACCAAATTTCGGCGCCGACTGCGCTGCCTCACGAAATGGGCCATAGAAATTGGAGGCAAACTTGGCCGAGTACGCCAGCAGAGAGACACTGTTCAGATTGGCCTCAATCAGCGCCTCCTTAATGGCCTTCACCCGATTGTCCATCATATCGGAAGGAGCCACTATATGCGCCCCCGCCTTGCCATAGGCCACTGCGATTTCGGCAATCCGTTTTATGCTCGGTCCATTCTCCAGTCCCGTTTCGCCCAGCAGGCCGCAATGACCATGCGAGGCATATGGGCAAATGCACACATCGCAGGCTATGAGCAGATGGGGAAACCATTCGCGCAGCTTGGGCAGGGCTCTAACCACCGGATTGTTGGCCGAATCAGCATTGCTGGCAATCTCGTCCTTCAGGCTGCCCTCCACCACGCCAAAGAGCAGCACCGAGGCCAGTCCCTTCTGCACCAGCGGCTCGAGATGCTCACGTAATTTGTTCACACCAAAACGTGAGATTCCTGGCATGCTGGCAATGGGCTGTTCCTCATCATCTTGACTGATAATGAACACGGGATACATCAGATTGTGTGGCAATATCTCACAGCCGGATTCCTGGAGTAATCTCAGCGTGGGATGGTGGATGCCGCTGTGCAGTTTTTGATCCATTTTGTAATAAGTTCGTTCCGGTTGCCTCGTTGCCTCGGTAGTAACGTAACAACTAAAACAACAACTCAACATACATACATACACCGCTGCTGGTAAGTTTTAGTACGTTTTCAGTTAGCACATTTTACAGCACTGGATTTTTATACGCTGCCTGAGAGAGGTATGTGCTATTTTGCATTGGTTTTACGCATTTACAGTCAAATCATAGCTCCTATTTTAATGCTCCATGTTACAAAATATAAATTAAACTTAGTTCGCAGACTGAACGCCAATTTGTCTGAAGAATTGGAGGAGAAAAGAGAAAAAAGTATTATTTATGAATACTAAAGTATATGAAATTCCTTTTTTTTACTTCTTGAAAAGTGAGTTCATACATTTCCCCATAAAGATATATGCATGTTTAAAGAACGGTCATAAATACAAAACAAATTAGATAATACAAATAAACATAGTTTGGGAGCAAGGGAATTTCCTATTAAAGGCCTGATTCCAGATGACATAAAAATTTATTTCGTTACTATACTTCATTAAAATCAGACTGCTTTGCAATAACATTTAGATTTTAAACCAGTTCAGAAGTGTTTCTATTCATGTGAACTTCGACATAAAAATTGATTTTTATGTCATCTGGAGTCAGGCCTTAACGCACGAAAATCAATTTTTATGTCGAAGTTCACTTGAATAGAAACACTTTTTAACTGTTTTGAAATCTGAATGCTATTGTAAAGCAGTCTTAATTGAATGAAGTATTGTGCCGAGGTAAATATTTATTTCATGTGGAATCAGGCCATAAGACCTATACTCAAATGAGATAAATTTTTAGTTTGTTACCTTATTTCACATGAATAGAAACAATGTAGTACAGCTTTGAAATCTGAATACGTTTGAAAAGGCATCTTATTTGTATGAAGCCCTGTGCCGAACTAAAAATTTATCTCATCTGAGTATAGGCCTTTAAGAAATAATTTATTGGTTTGAGAAATCTTTCAAAATATTTTTATTATATAATAGGCAGCCAGCCATTAGCCAAATCACACAAATCAATCAGCATACGAGATTTTGTTAAGATGTGAAATAGCGATTCACATTGACAACATCTTGAGTCCGATGTAAAGTGAACTGCTATAAAAAATTTAAGAAAAATTGATGGTTGTCATAGCAGTTTTGGTCAATAATGTGATAATGGCAGAGATCGAAGATGAAGAGAATCTGCTGACCATACCAAGAATCGATTGGATGTTTATAAGTGGTAGTAAAGTGTGAGTTTTATACCTATAATTTTACAAGCAGAGACTCAAACCAAAAGGAAACCGAAAACCAAAAGGAACCGATTAACAGATTCGGAATCAGAACCCATTTTTTTAAACACCAGTATTAGAGAACCGATATTTTTTGAACTAAAAAGAACATTGCACCGGTATGGTTTTTTTGTTTTTAAATTTCTGTAGCAGCCGCCAATTTTGTCATCGCTATATTCAGAGCTGCTGCCTGCGCTAATGATGTAGTGCGCGAGGGAGTGTCAACACTATATTCAGAGCTGCCAACAGCGCCAACGGTGTAGAGCGTGAGGAGTGACCACAGATATTGTTTCCAAAAGACTGAAACATAAAGTCTGTTTTTAAGGATATCTATGCTTTAGTAGAGCTCAACAGTAATGTCGCCTACACATGGCCAGCGATTAATCATTGTAAAATTTCTATTCGTGCTTGTACTGCGAAACTGCAAAGAGTAATTACTTAGTTTAAGTTAATCGGAACGATCCACAGAGAGAAAAATGGCCAGATTAGCTCGGATTTATTAATAACTCCTTGAAAAATGATCCGATTTTTGTCGGGTTAACTTTTGTTATATATAAAAACACAATTAATATAAACAAATATACAATTTTTTTTATAAGCTACCAATATTAATTTTTTTTTTAATTTTTTGACCTTATTCAGTATCTGAACAACTATCGTCTGACATATAATGCTAATTGCTTATCAAAAAAGACTTATTACATAATTATTTCAAAGTTCGTAGTTTCTTAGTTTCTTGAAGACTTCGCTGGACCTTTTAATAGCATTGTAATGAAAGGATCAAAAGAAATAAAAAGGGAATGCCAAGTCCTTCATTGTATTTTTGTGAGAATTTTTCGGCGGGTATGTGTGTAGTGAAATTTTCTAAAGGTCTTTATTTCTGGCCTCGAGAAGCTTCTTCAGAAAACATACCAATTGGAAGGGGAAAAATGTTTGATTATATCTGCACCATGTATCTGAATTTGCTTACTGCAAACATATGTTGGTCGATCATGCAAGCGTCAATATCATCAAAATTGCCGAAATTTGAAGTACTGTGTGTTCAACCAGGCATTGCAAAGGTACCTCGAACGAATAGTCGGTAAGTTGTAGCCCATTGGGGTTAGCACAGTTTCTTGGCAGACCATATAAATATGGTATGGTTGCATTCCTTTGTTTGGTACCACTCACCAAGTCTATATAAGCCCCTTTTTGTGTAACCACCATCAATATAAAGGTGAAAGCTTCCTCTGCCCTATAGTTAATTTGTTTTTCATCTTTAGATTAAATAACAGATTTTAATCTCTTTGGCAGTTGTTCATCGAGAGTCAGCGAAGATGCCACCATTAATGCATTTCTTTTGTCAGCCTTGTATAAGCTAGTGCTGGCTGCATATTTGGAAGTGAAATTTTGGATTCGCTTAGAAATTTCAACGCATTCAACACTATTGCTATAATTTGACCTAGCAATAATATTGTTATATACATATGAATCGACAGCAATATTTTTAGAAGCGTCAACTTCCATACGCCATACCAAAAGAAACACACGCCTGGCCACAGACTTTATTTCTAAAAAATAGAGGGAAGCTAACTTCGGCTGTACCGAAGTTTATATACCCTCGGAGCATGATATATGCTGCCAGTTTTTTATATGGCAATACGATATATTCAAGAAACTACGTTTTGGACCGACTTTGGCAGCTATATGCTATAGTCATCCGATTTAAATCAAACTTGACAAAATTGTGTGGTAGCATATAATATAGATCTGTACAACGTGGGAGCGATAGCATTGGAAACAAAAAGTAAAACTTATAAATTCGGGGTTGGGAGCGATAGCATGACTTTTTCAAATTCCCCACAAAAAAGACCTATCTTTGTATGGCAGCTATACTATATAGTTGCCCTGATTTGCAAAACTTGCTGAAATTATGTGAAAGCATAGAAAACTTATAAATACGGGGGGTTGGGAGCGGATAGCATTGAAAACAAAAAGTTTTTCTCACTGAGACTTTTTTTCAGACCTATCTTTGTATGGCAGCTATACTATAGTTGCCCGATTTGCATAAAACTTGCTGAAATTATGTGAAAGCATAGAAAACTTATAAATACGGGGGTTGGGAGCGATAGCATTGAAAACAAAAAAGTTTTTCTCACTAAAACTACTTTTTCAACCGATCGTTCCTATGGCAGCTATATGCTATAGTCATCCGATCCGGCCGGTTCCGACAAATGTGCAGCGTATTTATACCAAAAGACTTCGCGCAAAGTTTGGCTTGAGATAGCTTTAAACTGACGGAGGAGATAGCATAGAAACAGACGGACAGACGGACAGACGGGACGGACAGACGGACAGACGGACAGACGGACATGGCTATATCAACTCAGCTCGTCATGCTGATCAAGAATATATATACTTTTATGTGGTCGGAGATGTTTCCTTCGTGCGTTACAAACATCCGGACAATTTTAATATACCCTCCAAGGGTATAAAAAATTTTCTTCAGTAAGTGGACAAA
>JAEIFU010003163.1:0-32097 GCA_018904235.1 Lordiphosa stackelbergi | reverse complement strand
CTGGGCAATTAAACGAATACTTGGTCGACGGTCTGAGTTCAAAACTTTGCGCACACAAGTCACATTGTCGGTGTTTGTTGAAGTCGAAGGTCTTTCAGCACGGTCTTCATCGGCGACCTCTTCCTGGCCCTCCAAAAAGGCCTGGAGCCACCGAAACACACCACTTCTTGCTAAGGCAACATCTGGGTAAGCCTGCCAAATATTGTAGCAACAGGCTGGCGGCACATAACTGAGGAGGAGATCTTATCAGCTATAGGCAAAGGGATGATTAGGCTTCATGACCGGACAAAGTCCCGAATAAGATCTTGAAATTGGCAATTAAGGCCAAGCCTGAAGTCTTCATGGACCTGTACAATTCCTGACTCACTGAGGGAATATTCCCAGCAAGGTGAAAATTACAACGTTTGTTGTTGCTACCAGAAGAGGTAAAGCCAACGAAAGATCCATCAGCCTATAGGCCACTGTGAATGCTGGACACGGTCGGAAAAATCCTGCGCGCCTGAAGGAAGCAGTAGACAAATGGATGTCTACCTCGCAATATGGATTCAGGAAAGGACGATCAATCACAGATGCCATCGGAAAGCTATGCGATATCGCGAGCAGTGCAATCCAGGGAGAACGACGGATGTATGGAGCGAAGGAATACTGCCTGGTGAGTGCCTTTAACTCAGCTGGATGGGACCATATACTAGAAGCCCTCAGAACAGTGGATGCGCCGCCGTACCTAACCATCATGATAGAAAGCTATTTGAGCGATAGGGTGCTCATGTATGAGACGGACAATGGCGTGAAACGCTATTAGGTCACCAGAGTGGTCCCACAAGGGGACAAACCCTGTGTATTCTTGATTTAGCCATGTCCGTGTTTATATGTGTGTCTGAATTGTACAAATTATTTCGGAGTTCGGCCACTCGACTGCAACGCTCTTACTTGTTTTTTTAATATGATTTGGTAGAATAGTTTACGTTCTTGATAAACTATATTATTATACTGCAAACGAGTTTTTTCCGGTTCTTCGGGCGTTTATTTTAACACTATTTTCTATTTAGACACGGGTTGTCTCTCCACAGTCTGTCTGTCTCATCCATTTTATTACCAGTGTCTGAAGTTTGACCATCATTCGATGTCTTAAAACTACTTAAATGTAGATACACAGATATATGTATATTCTCTGTCATGGCAGTCTTTTTCCAAGATTTCCAAAGACTATATTCGGCCAATCTGACAATAAGATCGACCTCGATTTCGACGGGATTCAATAGTTGGCTTAACGAATCTGTTGACTTTCCCGTGATGGTTTGTGATATGACGATTTGGTGTGATGTGGTGTGATGTTTTATTAACTAAGTATTTTTAAACAAATTAAATATTATACATATTTTCGCACAAAAAAGTACATGCCAATCGTGTACAATTCCCCAAAGCTTTCTGTTCGGTTCTCCAAAGACTGACATAACCGTTTTTGTCAGGGAACGTGGTTTGTTATACTGATTGGTCAAGCGGCCTGGTATTTCCCCCACAACTGATTTGTAAACGAGTATCTTTCGGGTTTTCAGTTTTTTACTTGCACATGACTTACACGGTTTTCTATTTACAAGGTCTCTATACGTCGATCTCAGAGACTATAAGAGATAGAGACACAAATTTTTGCACGTAAATAGGTGTATATCGTACCCAAATCAAGTTTTTTTTTTGTGTCCATGCTAACTGGGTGTGGTTTGAGTATTCGGTTTGATTGGTTTGTGTATTCGCTTTGGTCGGTTTGCAACAAAATGACTACGTTTGTTACAAATCAGGTATCGGTTTGGCTCCATCAGCTTTTGTTTTGAAGATATGTCGGAAAATGTGCTTTGCATGTTTGTTTGCTTTGAAAAAATGATGGAGGTTGCACTGAGTAATATTTTCTGAGTTTATGAGTCTTATGTGACTCAGCACAGTGGTTGCGTCCATAGGCCAAAAATCAAAAAATCGATCACAGAATTTTTGAACAAAATGTAGACAAATTGTCTCTTAAATGTCCAATCTTCTTAATGGCAATCGGGTTTTTTCTGGAAACCTAACGGGACTTTACAAAAATTGCCTTGAAAGCGTGAGCACTTGTTCAATTTTGCAAAGCAGCTGCACGCAGGGCGAATATTTCACAACAAAAGCGAACTTCAAAGTGATCAGTCGATTAATTACGTTCCCGAATTTAAACTATTTTTAGTGGATTTTGAAGTTAAAGGTATTTATTTTAAGTTCCTATATTAATAAAAGCCAACTTGTGTTGTATTAATTATGAAATTACTGCTTTAGTTTATTCAGTTTTTTGAACAATTTTTGTGCGTCTTTATAATGTTTACTTAAGGTTTTAGCTGTGTTCCCCCAAGATCCCCCGATTCATTTCTTTTTCAGTGGATTTGTGTGGGTCTTAAGATAATACAAAATTAAAATTAGCTACAGATATTTGCAGATGTGTGCACAATTAACAATATACTAACTCCGTCTTTTTTTCTTCAAGGTCAATTTTGCCTTCCGAAGCAGCTGCTTTGCCTTGTAGTTGTGCTGTGTCTTTGTGTTCGTCATTCGTGTTTAGTGTTCTTATTAAGTTTAAATTATAATTTTGATTGCACTTTCTCTTTTTCGATTTTATTTTGGTAGGCGACTCATATCAGTGTGTATTTACACGCTTCTATATTTTCAATTGTTGGTGCACAGAAATGGGCACCAATGCAGAAAAATTACTGGAGGCGATGATGTGCAAAGCAGTATTGAAAATATCGGCTAAATGCCCGAGATGAGCGATCTTACAAAATGTATTGGGTGCATATGTAAAAAATTTATGCATTTTGGATTCAATACAAACGTAAAAAAGCATCAGTTTTTGAATATCAATCAATTTATTTTATTTTTTAAAATTAGTTATAATACATTATAAAATAAAAATATTATAATTAATTATAAGGGGGCAAGCGCTAGCGTCGAGGCCTTCGGCTCTCCAATATCAATCAAATTGTCTTAATGATAAGGAAACAGTTTCAAATAAACGCACCCCTAGTATGTCTCAAGAAATGGCTAAAAGACCTCTGCGTGGACGTCCGAAAGTAGATTTTAGTTATCAAACCGATGAACCTGCGTTGTGGTTTACAATGCGTGAACATTCCAACAAATCAATTGTGCACCAAAGCTAACATCGATGAGGTCTTATCGCTTCTCATAGAGACAAACATAAGCAAACATCAATAACACGGCGTCGCGGATTGTGAAACTTCAGGATGATGTTCTTGACGGCATTGGAGGTGATTTTGTTGATAACCTAATTTTAATTGAAAAAGGGGATTTGACGGTATTGAAAATTGTTAATGTAATAAAAAAAAACTTGGACTTGGATCAAGATTGACAGAATTGTGTGTTAGCATATAATATTGATTAGTAACGAGTTTGGGAGCGATAGCATCGAAAATAAAAAAGTTGCTCATACTAAGATTTTTTTCCAAACTTAACTTTTGTATGGCAGCTATACTATATAGTTGTCCGATTTTCATAAAACTTGTCGAAATTATTTGAAAGCATAGAGAACTTATAAATACGAGGTTCGGAGACGTTGGCATGGAAAACAAAAAAGTTTTTCTCACTAAAAGAACTTTTTCAACCGATCGTTCCTATGGCAGCTATAGGATATAGTCGTAAGATACGGTCAATTTTTTTATTATGAATTTAAAATATTTTTCTAGAATTTTGGTGAAAATTTCATAACGATATCACAACTAGAAGTATTTATGGCCGCGGCTTCATACAAGCCCAACCACTGTGCATCATTTTCATTTAAACATCTATTTGACTCATAACTAGAAAATGGGAAATTTTATTTGTCAGAAATGCAGTCCTGTTTGAGGAAATGCACCATTATGTTAGACACAAACCTTCTAATTAGAATTTCAAATAAGAAAATTAAATTTTTTCAAGTTCTGTGACTTAATGTTCATACATCTATTAACTCAAATAAATATGGGCCCTATCTCACTAATGTCCTATGTTCCTATGTAACCAGTGGCGTAGATAGGGGGATTCAGGTGATCAATCCGCCCCCTTCAGTTTAAAAATCAGAAATACTTGGGACGAAATTGTAGATAAGTAGAGCAAAAAATCTAAATAACTTGACTTTTGTAAGAGAAATAGTTAAATAAGTAAGATAACAAGGTAATAGTAAGGAATACTAATTTCTGCCTTCACTCAGAAAATTCTTTTAAAAAATTTCCTTCAATAGATTGCGAAGAATTGTGTTTCCATAGTTTCTTTCTAAACGAAATTTGCAAAGGGCATGTTTTATTCAAAAATAAATATATATGCTTTTCATCAAATGTAATATAATAAAAAAAAATCATTTTTTATATATAAGGTCCCACGGGCGAATAATTTGCCGAAACGTTTATGAAAACTTGGCTAAATAACCATGATTACAGACTTCGTATGACTTAAAACTAACACTATTGAAATACTGTATTAAAATACAAATCAAGATGATCAAATATAGCAGAAAAGTTCCATAATTTGGCCTATTTTAGCAAAACTTTCATCAAATTATTGGCCGTGGGACCTTAGCTCATGCTCAATGTGAATTGTTTGATCAGTTTGATTGTGAGTAGATAATTTAAAAATTTTTCGCGCGATAAATATTGACTGTGGAGCTCAATTTTCCCAGTATCGTTGACCTGAAACAATTAGATTATCGAGAACATTCGTTTAAAAATTGCGATCTGTGTTTTGAAATTCGCTTGTGGAAACGAAATTTTGTACAAATTTTTTAAATATTGCTCTTTTTTTTGCTCGTTGAAATGTTTTAGATAATTAGGTTCGTGAGAAGTGTTCCACTGGTTAGTAGGCAAATGAATTCTTGTTCGGCGAACTAGATAAGGGAGGCTTAACCTAAAATTTAAAATTTTTGACTTAAAGATAAAGATTTATGAAGAAACCATGGCTGAATAGCGCATGGCCCAAGTTGCTATGGCATTTTGAATTGGCCACAATTTGCAATTGTGTACCAATTCTTTCAAATAATAATAAAATAATATTGCATGTAAGCTCTTCATAATTCACGGTCCATCAAAGGAATTTCTTAAGCGAAGGGCAACCTATACTAGGCAATTATATTACAATTGCCTAAAACTCTTAAAAAAAGGAAAAACATTCTGATTGAAAATTCTTAATAATTTGCGGTCCGGTCGGTTCCGACATATTAGCATTGTGCAGTAAAAAGAAGACTCTGTGCAAAGTTTCAGCTTGATAGCTTTACAACTGAGACTAGTTTGGTGTAGAATGACAGACACAGAAGGACAGACAGACGGACGGACGGACAAAGCTCAATCGACTCAGCGCTCGTCACCCTGATCAACAAGAATATATATAGTTTATAGGGGCTCTGAAAACGAATATTTCTATGCAAACTTCTGAGCAAAATTATAATACCCTTTGCAAGGGTATAATAACAAGTAAGAGTGTTATGGTCGAGTGCCCAGATATTGGGCCTTACTGATATATATCCACTGTGGGTCGCTTAAAAGTTGTGGTAGGTCTCGACAGTTTTTCGCGGTTAGAAGAAGGAGGCGGAGTTTGCCAAATCTGGAGCAAACTTGATTTAAAATAGTGTACACCTACATACAGGGTTGCCCATATTCGACGGACCCATGTTTTTTTTAAAAAATCAAAGAAAAATAAAAATTTGGCGGTTGGCAATTCATCATTTAATTTGTTCCAAGTAGATTTGTTTACATCAAATTTTTTTTATACCCTTGGAGAGGGTATATTGAAATTGTCCGGATGTTTGTAACGCACAGAAGGAAGCATCTCCGACCACATAAAGTATATATATTCTTGATCAGCATGACGAGCTGAGTTGATATAGCCATGTCCGTCTGTCCGTCCGTCCGTCCGTCCGTCCGTCTGTTTCTATGCTATCTCCTCCGTCAGTTTTAAAGCAATCTTAACCAAACTTTGCACGAAGTCTTTTGGTACAAATACGCTGCACATTTGTCGGAACCGGCCGGATCGGATGACTATAGCATATAGCTGCCATAGGAACGATCGGTTGAAAAGTAGTTTTAGTGAGAAAACTTTTTTGTTTTCAATGCTATCGCTCCCAACCCTCGTATTTTTAAGTTTTCTATGCTTCCACATAATTTCAGCAAGTTTTATGCAAATCGGGCAACTATATAGTATAGCTGCCATACCAAAAGATAGGTCAGAAAAAAATTTTAGTATGAAAAAACTTTTTTGTTTTCAATGCTATCGCTCCCAAACTCGTTACTGGTCAATATTATATAACATTACCTGATTCTGTGAAGCTTGATCCAAATCGGATGACTATAGCATATAGCTGCCATAGGAACGATCGGTCGAAAAAATAGTTCTAGTGAGAAAAATTTTTTGTTTTCAGTGGTAGAGTCTTTATACGTTCCAGTTATGCATATTATCTATTCCAACATAATTTGATCAAAATCGGATGACACCATATAAAAACTGGCAGGAATATATCATGCTCCGGCAGGCAACCTATCGGTGCCAGTTAGCTTCTGAATTTGAATATTGATATCTCTCAAATGGCCGCCCCGGTTGATGGCGTATTGTGCCCTTGCAGCATTTTCCATCATTTCTATTTCAGCCGGAATAGCGGCTATTTCTTCCCGGAATATTGTCCTTGAGCTCTTCTACGGTCCTTTGGCTTATTAACGTAAACCTTTGACTTCAAATATCCCCGGGGGCGATAGTCAGCGGCGTCAACACGGGCGAACGCGGTGGCCAGTCCAATCACCACTTTTCGACATCAAACTGCCCGAAACAATTTCAGAAAATCGATTGTTATGCGACTTGTGCGGTGAGCCGTCTTGTTGAAACCAGAACTGCCTCATACGCTTTCGACGAATACCTGGGTATCACAAAATTGGTCATCATGTCGCGGTAACGCTCCTGGTTGATGGTAACAGCATGGCCATTTTCATTTTGAAAGAAAATAAGCCCACGACCGTTTTCGCACGAACGCCGCACCAAACTGCGACTTCTTTCGTCATGAAGAGGCACTTCTTGAATCTCCTGAGGATTTCTTGTGCGGCGTAAATACGGCACGGCTCATTTACGGTCCCATTCAATGTGAAATTTAATTTTTTATTTTTTAAAAGCACGTTGAGTTTTCAACACTTGTTCTGTTGAATGTAAATTTCAACTATTTCAGAGCGTTTGCGTGGCGTGTATTGTTCCATGGTAAAAATCTGCCGGACTGGCGCTTCAAACGCGAGGCATGTCATTGTTGATCTGACATGTCTGTCAAATATGGGCGTTGCCAGATGGGTCCGTCAAATATGGACAACCTGTACATGCAAAAATTTTAGCTCTACCTCTTATGGTCTCTGAGATCAACGCGTTCATACAGAGAGAGAGACAGTTTTTCGCTGTTAAAAGATGGAGGAGGTTGAATTTTCCAAATCGGAAACCAACTCGATGTGGGTACAGTATACACCTACAGGCTCTCAGGCATGTTCTCAATTCCACTTTCACGGCAACCTTTCGAAAGTGGAATTGATTCATGTTCTCGCAACACATTAAGAAAAAGTTTTTCGTTTTGAAAAGTAATGCTTGTTTTTCGGTGTAATGAAAAGTAATTGCCAAATTACGCACTCTTACAGATGCTAGATGTACATACAGAAAATTTTTCTTAATTCTGTGATCAATTTAGAAATTGCTTGTGAAAATTTCTTTATAATCTGATTTATATGAGTAGTAGAAATGAGAAACATGCTTGCTATTTACCATCTCTGAGATTTCTGAGATTTTGACTTCATGGCCCCCATTGCAAAAAAGCTATCTTGTAACTAAATAGTTGTCTAAGTCTCTGGTGAGACCATTCTTGAACACGGGCTTATTGACTTATGTTTAGTAAAACTAACAGAACTTCCTTCCCTTGTCTTCTTTACAACATGTATTTTCACCCTTTTTTCGGCACCATCTTCCTGGTTAGTTATCAGAAATAACTTATTATTCTTTCTTTCGCAATCTCTTTAAAATTGAACAGAGCTTTGTTGGACTTTAATCAAACAAAGGGGTAATTAGTTAAAATCGGTTCCGGTTCCTGTACGTGATTTGAAATGCTTCTTTTTGATGAACATTGGCTGCTGGTTTCGGTATCGGCATTATTCCGTGTTCAGCAGTAATTTCCCTCACTCTTGCTCTTATGTAAAATAAACAAAAAGATCACCCTTAAATCATTAAACCGAAACAATCAATTAATCACAAAACACACGTTTCGTTTGTTCGTCTATTCATGGTGAAATGGCAAACCTTACTGAGCATTTTAGGCGTTGCCACTTGCTACGAATCAGGCGTAAGATGTACACTGAAAACCCAAATAGCACATATAAAAACCATTTTTCATTGTTTAATTCTTTTTTTTTTTTTATTAAAAATTTTCTTTATATTGCCTTTTTGTTTTGCTCGTCTGCTTTACGTTGTTGTTGTTGTTTTTTCTGGTATTTTTAAACTCATTTTCTTTTTGTTTGTTTATAATAATTTCATAGACAAATATTGTTGTTGTTGTTGTTTGTTTTTGTTAATGTTTGTTCGCTGTTTTCGGTTTGTTGTTGCTGCTGTTGTTACTTGAGAGGACCAATGAGTGGGGAGGGGGGGTTCCGATTTTCCATATATCATCGTATACGTTTATATTTATACAAAAATAATAATAATAAATACATTCTCAAATTAAAAAACAAATCAAATATGCATTAGGAGAAAAAAAAGAGCTTACAACATAAATAACAAATGTGGAAAACAAAAATTAGTTAACAATCAAATCAATATCGGTAGATAATGTGTAGTAAGTACAATAATATTATTAATAATCATATTATGCTTCAGGGAGTTTTACAATTGCTGTTACAATGCGGGAGGCATTTAATGGGAACCTTTGGGCACGTCGTTGAAAGCGGTTCGATGTGTGGTCATCTCCAAATCTCCCTCCTCTTCATCAATATATAAATCACAGTTAAAAGGCAAGCATTAAATTGTTTACAGAACTCCGTGCCCAAAAGCTGGAAACTGGCTCAAACATGGTTAAGTTATGTACAAATGTTTGTTTGTTTACTTGACTACGCATAATAAATTTATATAATAATGCTAATAATAATAATAATAATAATAATCGTAATCATATCTGTGTTCTTTCATTAAATAGTCAATATTATTTATAGTATAGCACCGAGTACAAAAAATGATCAATAAACAGAGTTTTGAATTTTGCGTTCTTAACATTTCGCTTCGCTTTTTGTTTGTTTTTTTTTTTTTTTTTTAAGGGGTTTTTTGTTAATGTTTTTGTTTTCTTTTCGTTAAATTCTACTACTTATTTAAGGTAATAATTTCTGTTGCTTTCGTTTCTGCTCTCTGCCATTTTACATGGAGCCGCCATCGCCCGAAATCTGCAAAGAAGAAGTTAAGAAAATAAATTTTAAAATTTTGGAATTATTTGAAAATGGTAGCCAATATGTGTACAGTAGGTCGGACATTTTATGTATACCTTCTGATACCTTCTTAAACGATGCGTTTTCGTCTAAAAAAGGCATAACAAAAAAAAATTTTTGGGAAAAAATTAGTTTTAGGGTCTGCGACTTGGATTCAATATATACTCCCTCGTATTTGTTTAATTTTTAAGTAGTTGGCGTAGACTTGATTTGAAGTCATAACATTTGAAAAAAATAGAAAAAATGATTAAACCCTGCGTAAAGGGATGTAAGAGAAAGAAAAAAGAAGTATATTCATTTCCGACCCTATAAACTATATATATCATGATCAGGGTGACGAGCTGAGTCGATTGAGCTTTGTCCGTCCGTCTGTCCGTCTGTCTGTCTGTTTCTAGAAACAAGTCTCTCAGTTTTAAAGCTAACGGTGAAACTTTGCACAGAGTCTTTTTTTACTGCACACTGCTATTATAACCGTGATGCCTATATCTTTAATTTTTAAGTAAGTTGGTCTTTGTAGAAAAACTTTATTGTTTTTAATCTTAACGTTTCACAATAATTATGACCATTGAAAAGATTTGAAGTTTTGGTCAAAATCGGATGACTATATTCTATAGCTGTCATAGGAACTATCGGTCGAAAAGTGGGTTTTATTTAGAAAAATAGTTTGTTTCAATGCTGGCGTTCTTAAACTCTGATGTATTAAAACATTTGCAAGGGTATAAAAACTTCGACAAAGACGAAGTTAGCTTGGCCTTCTCGTTTATATAGCAAATACAATATGCAAATAATATTTACTAAATCTATTTTTTGTAAAAATCGTATATTACGACAAAATTTCTACAATTCTGCGCTGTTCACTTCTAGATGAAAGCAAGTTTCAGCCGTACACTAAGAAGCTATCAAGATATCTTTGAAGTGAGGTCCCACACAAACTGAACTAAAGTGCTGCGCATTACGGTTGCAGCCGTTCTTGCGAATAGTCTATTTTTACTGTGCTACTTACACATAGACTATCGTCTACTTGATAATTCTTTCAGGATCTAAAAATAATGAGGATTACTACACTTGTATGTGAAAAAAATACAGGGAATTTGTTTATTTGGGATTTTTATACACTTGAAAAGTGTATTATAATTTTGCCCAGAAGTTTGCAACGCATAGAAGGAATCATCTCCGACCACATAAAGTATATATATTCTTGATCAGCATGACGAGCTGAGTCGATTAAGCTTTGTCCGTCCGTCTGTCCGTCCGTCCGTCTGTCCGTCTGTCTGTTTCTCGCGAACTAGTCCCTCAGTTTTGGAGCTATCGAGCTGAAACTTTGCACAGAGTCTTCTTTTATGCACGCTGCTAATATGTCGGAACCGACCGGATCGGATAACTACTTCTTGTAGCTGCCATACAAATGTTCGGTCGGAAAATGGATTTTAGTGAGAAAAAACTGTTTTGCTCTCAATATAACTGCTCTCAAACACGGTCAGGGTAATATGTAATGTTTTAATCTGATCTGCGAAGTTTGGTCGAAGTCGCTAACCGTTGAGACTAGCTATTTCGCGTATCAAAACTTCGGTACAGACTACGTTGGCCTTCTCGTTTTTAGCTGGCTCGAGGTCAATGTTTTTTACGTGCTTATTAAAAACAAACAAACAAACACGAGTTTTTGATTTTCCAATATATTTCAAACCCCTTTGGGATTCGTTTTGAGGGCTGTAAACAGTATAACACAAAAAACAACAATTTATATTACATAATTCTAGACAAAAATCGTATAAGTGTACGTACAAAAAAGGCACAGCGTCCGCTTAGTCAGCTGTGGAGTTGATAACTAATTTGATTTTTTTGTTGTGGTCTGTATAAATGCGCGCAATTTTCTGTGTCTTGTTTGGAGTTCATCCTTCTATGTATTGGTGTGGATATGATGTGGAGCATTTCCAAGGTAAACCGTTTAAGATGTAAGATGCTTACAGCTGTTAGGTCAGTAGAGTGTCCGCTCTCAGTACAATGGGCCGCAAGTGCTGTTTTTTGGATTGTTGTCTCATTCCTTCTTTTTATGTCAGACTTGTGAACGGATATTCTAGTTTTTTAGTTTTGTTTAAGTCGTACCAATGTATATCTTTCTCGCATACATTTGTCCCGTCACCAGCGCAAGGTATTTTGTAAATTATATTATTTTTGTCAAGTTTTCCTATTTTGCTCTTCGTGTTGCTAAAGAACATTCTCGTTGTGTATATTAGTGTGTGCGCTATTATGATGTTGTCTTTGTTGTAGCAGTCGGATTGGGAAAGTCTGTCGGACAATTTTGGTATGTATACTAATGATTTGTATACTTTAGTTGAGGTTTCTTTCTGATAAGTATTATTAAAATTATATGCTTTCATTAAAGAGTGTATCGTGTGGTTTGGAAAGTCATTATTTTTGAGGACTGTGAATATTTTTTTTTGTTGTCGTGGTGAAAAATTGAGTTGCTTGTGTCCAAGACTCGTTTTACAAAATTCCTGGCCGTGTTCAGTATCATATGTTTGGGATGACTGGAATAATAATTAATCATCCTCCCGGATGTCATCGGTTTCTGGTACCAATCCAGTTAAAGGGTGTTATCTACTCTGTGAACGATGGAGTCAAGAAATGGTAACTGGCTATACTTTTCCAACTCAAGGGTAAGCTTAATGTCCTTATGGTATGAGTTTAATATTGTTAGGGTGTTTTCTATTTGGTCCTCCTTTACTATGGCAAAGAGGTCGTCAACATATTTGCTTATTAATCTAGTGTCAGGTACTCTGTCCAAAATTGTCTCCATAACTATGTCTGCTATTATCGGTGATGCGGGGGAACCCATTAATAGTCCTTTAAGTTGCACATACAGTTTGTCTTCAGATTTAAAATATCTGTTTTCCGTGATACAAAATGATAACATCTCCATAAATAATTTCCTCGGAATGCTGGTATGGTTATTGATATCTTTCCATCTTTTTTGAATCACTTCTAGCGCCAAGTCTGTTGGAATGCTAGGAAACAATGACACTACATCAAACGAAACTATTCTTTCGTCGTCATAGATATGGGAATCATTTATTCGTGCCTTAAATTCAAATGTGTTTAAACATTGTATCTGGAGTCTAATGTCAAAAGATGTTGACTAAATATTTGCATAGGTGATAAGACGGCGAGTTTATCATCGAGCAAATTGGTCGTGTTCTCCTTTTGTATCTTGGGAAATCCATAAATCCTGGGTGGTAAGGCTGTATTCGTCGATAGTCTATATTTTCTTTCCTTGTGATTATTCCCATGTCTAAAGTTTTTCAACATATGCGTTTTTTTTGGTCTGTAACCTTAACGTGGGGTCCTTTCGTAAGATCCTGTATGTGCTCAACTCGTCAAGTATTTGTTCCAATTTCTGGTTATATTCCTCTTTTCCATTGCCACTGTCACATTGCCTTTGTCCGAAATCTTTATTTATTATTGTAATTCATTCCCCTGAAAGTAGTCTCCCCCGCCTGCATTACACTTGTGCCAAGGTTCTTTTACAATTTTAAATTCATGTAGCAGTCTTCTTCTGGTATAGGCTTTGATTCCTTCTTCTTTTCGGGCTCTATCTTTTTTATCGATTCAAAACGGTCTCCACGGAGCGGTGTCTTGAGTTTAGCGAATCGACCATGGTAGCCCAAATGGTCACTCAAAATGGATAAAGAAGGTCTATGCTTTCATGCGGAACCCGCTATAGGACCATGCTGATTCCAACTCAAGTCGCACTTTCCGAAATGGACAGGCTTACAAATTTAGTCCCATATAAGAGCGTGGATAAAACGCATCTCTTCGTTGGAAATGGGATCGCTTCGACCTACCAAAATTACATTCGATTCCTGCTCCATATTTATTTGTTGCTCGATTAAATTTTTAAAATGATACGGAGAATTCGTCGACAAAATTTCGATTCAGAGAACGTGTCGTATACTTAGTATTTGTGAAAACTTTGAACGCTTTTCGCAGAGGTTAAAACATGAACTACAATTTGTTGATTTTTTAATTTATTATGTACACCCTAAAAGTAATCGTTTAAGATGGTATCAGTTAACTTTTTTTTATCGGCGTCCACCCTAATGTACGGATATATCGACATTTAAGCGTTCAAATTGTATATAGAATGGACGCCTAGAGTAGACAAACAGAGACGAACGAAGACAGAATAGAATGAACAGAAATAACCCGTATTAACAATGTAAAGAGTCAACCGTGTGTAGTAAGTAAATCGAAGCCCGAAAGCTTGAGAAAAACAGCCTCACACAATAATGATTACTTCTAAGTGAGACCGAAACTCAAACTAACCAAAAACCTTACCCATAGAAAAATGAATTTAAGAGAAGGTAGTTGTCTTTAGAAATAAGAGTCCACATTATGTGTGAATTCTTGTCCCTTTCGGCACCCACAATTGCATGTTTCCAAAGGTCCGAAACAGAACAGCTGTTTACAGCCATCTTATTAAGTAAACTGCCTCATCTGGAGGTGCATTGGGAACCTTTTCATTGACAGCATCGGATTGTTAGGGGGGACCAAAAGCAAGACAAAGTCGCGAAAATGTAGCTGGGGGTACCTAGCCTTTATCAGAAGAAACCCAAGTGCCTTCGCAGAGAGGTTGGCGCTTAAGTTCAAAGGTAAGTTTTCAAAATACAAAGCCCAGGTTCTGAATAAGGCTAAAGCTTCAACACAAAAAATTCTAAATATCTAAGTTCTGAGGTGGAATTCTTTCACTTAGCAAGATCAAGAGTGTTGCGGGCTCTCATGCACATACGCCGCACTGAGTAAAGGTAAAACTGGCTATACAGCTCCTCGACGGGGCCAACCAAGCTTCTCACAATCTCTTGGCGTGTGTGCCTTAAATTTTTCGCACAAGAAAAGGGACCTACAGATTAACGCCGGATCGAACGGCAAAGTTTGAGAAATTGCTTTTTCATGGCTAGTTACTTCACGCTGGCGCCACTAAGCTGGTGAAGGTGACCGTATGTGTAAAAGCTAGTTTCTAAAGAAAAGAAAAAAACTTTTATTATTAGATGTTCAGAGGCGGAGGATCGAACCCACAACCTCCCGGCCCAGCAGGTCCAGCACACTAACCACTGGGCCACAGACGGCCACGCCGTACTGAGTGCTTGTGCATGCATTACCAGGTCAACAATTTCAGTAGGACAGCAAGGCTCCAACTAGAGGATGAGGAGTTAAATGGATCTTGTGAACAAAGCTCCATTTAAGGTTATCAATGTCATCAGACAGTCAAGGCCACCGTACACAGGCACTATTAAAACCGCAGGTAATCGCCAAGAGAGCGCTTCGTCGCAGACGGATGGTCTATCGCCACCCATTAGATGAGGCTGACTACCGTAGAACTGCAGATTCTCTTAGAAAGCTTCTATTTGACATAAAGGCTGAATACCTAGAGGAAATAGGGCGTGTGCAGTGTGACTACGCGCACCAGCATGGAGCGCAGCCATCAGTGACATTCCACGGGCCCAAAATGCTGCTCTACATCATCACTGGATGTCACCATGGCTCAAGTGGACCGACCTACATGAAGAAACCAACATGCTCGGTGTCCGACCACCGCAACATGCTATCTAAGCAATTCCTTGCAAACGGATTGCAGGAAAATCACCCCAACCATCTGGCCTTCCAAGTCCCACTGCCCCCAAGAACCAGCAGACAGGACCTGAGAATTCACCTACCAGATGTACTCACCCACACCTCAAATGAAACACAGATCTCGGAGACTGAGGCAATAGCTGTGAAAAAACGCCATCCATCACAGCTCAGTGACTGCAGCCATAAACAGCCTACAACCAAATGTTGTCCTGGGGGAAGGCCACCCCCAATCAGCAATGATGAAAAAAACCTGCCAAAAGTACACGGACAACATTAGGCTCAGCTCAGATCAGGATACTCGGCGTCACTAAACAGCTACCTAGCGAGGATAAGCCCGGCCGTGACAGACACATGTCCTAAATGTGGACAATCCCCGCACGATACGAAGCACCTCTTCGACTGTCCAGCTGACCCGACACTCCTGACGCCCCCCTCTTCATCTCTGGACTGAACCGATCCAAGCAGCCATATTACTTGGTCTAGATCTGGAAGACTCAGATGACAACTCTTTTCTAACCTCCCACTCTACTTCACCCCACATATTTTCTTCTTTTTTCCAAAACTTTCCTTTTCTTCTTACTATTATCCCAACAACGTATGTACCATTTCTCTCTTCCACAGGGAGCCGCTAAAAAACAAAAAGGAAAAACTATGCAACATTGACCCATCAGGGGAGGTTTCTTTTTTGAAATGCACCCGACATGTCAAGAGACAGTCCCTACAGAGGTTCGTAATCCGAAAGGAAGAGAGCCTGGAGATAGTCGAAGAGTTCGCCAACAATTTAGAGGGACGATTCACCCCCTTCAGTCTAGCTTCCGCGGAGGATGCCGCCACCACTCAAGCGAAACTGGCCCATCTCGCTGGATGAAGTGCGTCTACAGCAGAGGCGGCCAAATGAAGAAAACAAAAGAGTGCGCTTGTGTTGGTGAACAGGAGAGCTCTCTCCAGACTACAGCAGATTTACTTGCAATGCAGTGTTCACCGATTCACACAACCATACTGACTTCGGATCATATGAGCTGTGGATGGCCGCCTCTGCTCTACAAGTCCGACTTCTAAAGTCCACTAAGGCCACGGACATTGACGATGTTGACGGCAGAACAGTCAAGGCCCTTCTAGAAGTGGGAGTTTTGTTCCTGCTTATGCAATACTTCCCGATCACTTGGAAGTCTGCGGTAATCGTAATGATTCCCAAGAAGGGCAAGGATCTCTCAAAACCCTACTCCTACCGGCCAAAATATTTGAAAGAATATTACCAATAGACCAGGATTGGTCGCGGTAAGTAATAAAGTGATTTCTACACTTAAAAGTTGCCTTTTAGATGGGAAAATTCACATCGAGTTCAGTTCCTTCATCCACTGCAACTACGCTGATAAGTTAGCTGAATTGCTCGACTTGTTCAATGAGCTGTCTAGTCCATACCAGCACCTAATATTATTCAGAACGGGTTTTGGAACAAAATCAGTCAAGTCGTGCTGTTATAGAGGGCCGCCGTTTTAGCTGAGATGGCAAGTTTGTTTGCAAGGAGGCATAAGTTGTGTCCATAGTGCACCTGATGCCACCATTAAGAATAACCCGGGCGACAAAGCATAGCACTGCCAAATTCTTCCACACCAAATTGATATAAATATGTTTGTGAACTGACTTAATTCCAAGTTTCAACTTACCTGCGAGTGTGAACTGTCGCTCTCCACCTGCTCGGAGTAGCAATGCTTATAGTTAAGATAGTCTAGAAGTCTTCTTGGTAATGGCAATGTCTGTATTAGATCCTTTCGTATAACCGCCTTTAGTATAACAAATCTGAAAGCAAAAACAAATCGCATTTGTATTTACCCTCATTTATCGGAATGAGTTCAAAATTTGTAAATTATCTCCGTGCCTGGCTACGCATGCGCTGTCGAAAACTGCGTCCGCCTCTCTCCCCGGCCACACATTGTCGCTTGACCAAAACCCGCCGGCCCTATAGTCGCAAGCAGCGGGCCATAGAGCAGCAGCGAAAACGGCAACAGCAAGGTAACCAGAAAGATCAACGTGAACACTAACCTGCACATATGCTGCAGGCTTTGTACATGCTTAAATCTAGATACTGGATTGGTTAATTGCACACGCATTGGTCCATGCTCCGGCCGGCGATGCAGAAAGAATAAATATCTGTTAGAAAGACCATAAAATCGTTTTAATTGAGTGTGTGAGGTGGGGGGGAGGGAGTTGCTCACCTGCCGCTGCGCGAATGTTCAACAGCCTTCTCAATGAACTCGGTTATAGTTTGGGACTTGAACTTGGCATATGAGCCAAACGAGAATGTACCTGAAAGAGACAGAGATGGCCAGAAGATTAGACAAAGAAGTAAGTAATCTCTTCAGCACCAAACAGCACTCACCCTGATCCTGTTCAATGCGCACATGACGCACGCAATTGTTTAGCTTGAAGCTCAACGAGAATATATAATGATCATCGGAGCTATCGCGTACTATAAACGAGCCATCCGGCTCATTCGACAGCACTTTCTCGGCCGCCTCACTGGACAAGGGACCCCAGTACCAGCCATACTGCAAGGGAAATAAAAATAGAAGGGCTTATAAAGGTTTAAGGAAATGATCTTTTGAGGGCAACTTACGTCTTTGACCTTCTCAATGCTTGAGGTAAACTGCAGCGCTCGCGGCTCTTGAGCAGCACTTTTCTTTTGCTCTTGTTCCTGTTCGGGTTCGGCAGCCTCAATGGCATATGCGGCAGCTGTGAAAGTAAAAAAAAAACAAATCGAATGCAATTAATAATAGTTGGATGAGGTAGCGAGATTTTATGACAAACATGACACATTTGGATGCTCTATTATAACCCTTTTACTCTGTAAGTAAGAAGAGTTATAAAGAAGTTTAAGAATGGCTACTCAGGCTGATTCCTAATAGCGTTGCTTCTCCCGCTTCACTTAATCCTTCTTGGTGCTGTCCTAGACTTTTTAATTTGAACAATTTTAAGTCTTGATGCTTTGTAAAGTATAAAAGAACTGGTTCTACCGTTGACTTCTCTAAACACTCAATTGCAAAATCGAACTTTACACTTTTTAATTCTGAGTGTTATAAGAAACATCTTGCCCAATGCAAAATTCAATTTGCGGTGGACCCTAAACAATTCTATAGCTTTGTCAACTCTAAACGTAGATCTTCTACTTTACCTTCTTTTTTTTCTGAGCGACCAAAAAGCTAACGATGATTCCACTGCCGTTAACCTATTTGCGTCCTTATTCCAATCAACTTAATCTTCTACCCGCTTTACCAATACTTCCTATTCTTATAACATTTTCTCTTCTAATTCGATCTGTGAAAGCGACCTACTTTCACATTTGAAATCACTAAAATCTTCATACTTCCTTAGACCTGGCAACACTCCTAGTTGTGTGGTTAAAGACTGTTGCATTTCTTTATGCAATCCTTTGCTTAAACTTTTTAATCTATCGCTACAATCTGCTATCTTTCCGAATCTTTGGAAAGAATCTTATAGTAGTAGTAGTAGTTGGTTTTTTTTTTCTTTTTTTTTGTAAATAGAATAATTTAAATTTATATAAATCTAAGGAATGGTATACAAAAAAAATTAAAAATAAAAAGTTTATTTACTCGGCGACTTGGTTAAAAGAACAGTCTGTCGCTCACCGCCTCGGGACCCTCTACACGTAGCTTAATACACCTGGCTTCCCGGGTCTTCCCCAGATACCAGATCGTTCAGCCATGCGATTTGGGTTTCCGAAGTAGTGCTAGCAGGATTTACAAATGTTATAAATAACTAATACTAAAAAACTAAATTTCTTTTTAAAATAATCCCTTTATAATTCTGTTTCTATATGCTAAGGTTTTAATCACATAACTCTGTAGCTTTGACCAGTCCGCGCCGTTGAGGATATTTATTATTTCGTGCGGAAAAAGGGTACATTTTCTGAATACTGAGGGCCGGAGTTCCCGCAGAATAGGGCAACCTCCAATGAAATAGATGACATTTTCTTGCTCCCTCCAGTTGCACAGAAGGCAGTTTATGTCATTTTCGAACATTTGGAATAAAATTCAAGTTTAATATTTTACGGCCAGAAAATATTACTTAATGGGAAACTCAGCGGAGAAATAGTTATTCCCCCAGGTCGGGCAGTTGTCAATATCTGAGCTTCCCGGCATTTTTCAAAAATTTACTATAGATGCATCCATTTTAGCCGTTTTCATTTGCGTTATCTTCAAGATTCAATCGAACTCCGTGATCCGTGCCTGGACTGTTCCACTCTAAAACATTGTAGTCGCTCTTTAAATGGTGCTCTGCCAAAATCCTAGGTACCCTTTTTCCTCAGGATAATGCTTTTTGATGTGTCAAAATGGAGGTTAGCTGTATATAAATGAAGAAGCGATAATACGGTCTCCAGATAGAGCATCTGTTAGTGTGTATTGAGGTAGACGAAAAGTTTCTAAGAAAATATCTTTGAAGACTTTCACTTCCTCGTATCATCGTATCTTCCACCAAACACATTATTGCCGCACTGGGCATTAAACAGCTTGTACTTAGTGCTGGTAGGAACCTTTTTTGCCAAGATGTACAAGAACTATTTATCGCTACTTATTATCTTTATAAAAATCCACAATGAAAAGTTTTATGGGTACAATAAGCTAGCGGCTATTTGTTATTTGAAAGAAAAAACATTAAAAGTGTCGGTCAACTAGACCAAGGGAGTTTAAAAGTTAAGAGATTTACCGACTTTGGTAAAGATTTGATGGAAGACGATATAAGGTAAGGAATGGTGTGTTTGGAGGTGTATAAAGAAGAAGAAAAGCTGGTTGTACTGGGAGGAGGTAGCAACGGCCCTTTGTGTTTGGACTTTTAGGAAGAACATTAGTTTGGGAAATTAGTAGCGAGTAAAAACAGAAGAAGAGAAAGGAGCAGGGCGGAGTCCTGACCTTTTAGAAAGTGGGTAAGAACTACAAAAAGTGAGGAAAAGAAAGAAACGAAAAGACAAAGAAAAGGGAAAGTCAAGCGAACCAAAGGATAGAGAAAAAGAGAAGGCGGAGAAAGGGAGAAGACGGACCCATCTTTACAAGAGAGACAAGGACGAGGCACCCAGGTAAAGGAACACCGCTAACGCCAAAAACAACGTAAAAACGAGTAGTAACGAAGTAAACTACGAAGACTCAAGGGAGAAGGGAAAAAGGCTACCAAGATCAGAAGAGCTAAGCAGCATTTAGGGCCTATCACCAAGACTAACGCACTGGCTCTTCATATCAGTTATACGACCGATACTACTACACGGTATATTGGCAGTCACAGAGAAGTCCACATATCTAAAGCTGATGGAAAAGGCCCAGCGGCGGGCGCTGGTCTGCATAACGGGGGCGCTATGGACACAGCACAGTGGGTAGAGAGATCAACAGTAGCACGGACTACATGATCCGAAGAACCAACTCTACAGGCGCATCAGCATTACTGGGACTAGGAGACTGGCGTTCAGGACTGGCCAGGAAGCAACGCACCTTTTCACGGACGGCTCAAAGATGGCCTCAGGAGTCGGAGCCGCCGTGTACTGCTGAATTGGCAGGAACTACACGCACCAAACGATCAAATCAACATATACGTAGACAGCCAAGCGGCAATCAAAGCAATGCAGAGTCACGCCATCAACTCCAAAAATGTTCCAGCAAGGTGCAAATCTACTGGATTCCCAGCCACCAGGGCATTGATGGAAACGAAATGGCGGACACCTTGCAAAATCCGGGGTCGCACTAAACCAAGAAGCAACATTAAACATCCCTATCTCCCTAGAGACCCTATACAACAAGATGGAAGAGATAGCGGAGAAAGAAGCAGAGGAAAAGTGGAAGAACACGACCGGCTGCAGAATCTCTAAAATCATGTGCAAGAAGAGAGACAAAAAACTAACGCACTATATGCTGCAGCTCCACAGAAGAGACTGCAGACTGCTTATAGGCATATTAACTGGTCACTGCCTAGCAGCCGCTCACGCGATAAAGCTAGGCATCACGACAGCAGACACCTGCAGGAAATGTAAGGAACCCGGAGCAGCAGAAACTCTAGAACACCTCATCTGCAGCTGCCCAGCAATCGCCACGACAAGACTAGAACATCTGCATTTCCCAAGTTTCACCTCTCTGAAAGAAGCGGCCAAGAGTTCAGCCAAACAACTATTGGCATTTGCCAAAACGTCAAAGATCCTCCAGAATTTCTAAAGGAAATGGTACCGTAAAAAGCACCCGGCCTCTCTAAGGACCATAACGTCTATGTGTGGCCCCTCTACAAGGGGCCAGCCGGAAATACCTTCCTACCTACCTACCTATGTACGCCGATGATATAAAACTTATTTTATCTTTTCACGACCCAATGCATTCCATTAGATTGCAAGACGATTTAAACTGCTTGCAGTCCCGGTGCTTGATTAATCAATTACACCTTAATTGCTCCAAGTGCATGTTCATGACTTTCTATCGTTGCAAACCTTCGCTGGTTACCTATACGATTGACAATGAACCCTTGGAACAAATATCTACAGTCGTTGATCTTGGTTTTTTGACCCCAAATTGACTTTAAATACTCATATCTCCTCTTTTGTTAACAAAGCAAATGGTGTACTTGGATTCATTAAACGTTGGTCGAAGGAATTTAATGATCCATTCACCACAAAGTTTTATACGCTGCTCTAGTCATCTTTTCAGATCTCGCTCCCTGACTTATAACAGAGCTTTAGAGCCGTCGTTCTGGCCTGAGCACGCAATCGCGCACATTTTTCGAAGATTACTCTAAACCTAAAGTCAGTGCCGGCTCTTCGACTTCTGCCCAGGCTTCAAAAAACCGAAAAAACTCAAAAAACTAAAATCGTCATTTTCCGTATGCTATCAAAACGTGAATAGCTTACGCGGTAAGCTAAGTGCCTTGCATACCAGCAGTGCTGGGTTTATGCAAGATGCTCTTGCTTTTACCGAAACTTCTCTCTATGAAAACATTTCTAATCATGAGATCCTAACGGATCGTTACTTTATTTATAGATGTGACCGTCCTTTTGGTCGTGGAGGTGGAGTCCTAATTGCAGTAGATTCAATCTGGCCGTCCCAACAGATTCCTTGCGATTTACCGCCCAATATTGAGTTTGTTGCTGTTAAAGTTCAAACACACGATTCAAATATTTTCTTAACGTGCTCCTATATTCCTCCTGCCTCTGACCTTTCTCTTTATTTACTTCATGCTGAACACATACAAAAGAATTGCTTCCGTGCTGGGTGATCGTGATCGTATGGTGGTCGTCGGGGATTTTAATATTCCACATATCTCTTGGGCTTCATGTGACAATTCCTTCGAACTGTACCCATCTGCCTCTCATGAGTTTTTTAACCTTATGGCTGAACATTCTCTCGGGCAGCTTAACTCCATTAGTAATGGTTTGAACAGACTCCTTGATCTTGTTTTTGTTTCCGATATTTCCAATTCGGTGGTGTCCAGAACTTCACCCTTGTCAATTCCGGAGGACATTCATCACCCTACTTTACAAATTGATTGTGACCTTGATATACCGAGCACCACTTCTCCCCCTTTCCAGAATACTGCATCCTTTTGCTTTCGAAAGGCTGACTTTCTGCGCCTCAATGAGGCGTTATCCATGGTAGACTGGTCTTTTCTGGACTCATCTCAGGATATTGAAAAATCCACAAACGCTTTTTACGAAGTTCTTTATACTGTGTTTAACGATATTGTGCCCCTTCGGATTTCTTCTCCTCGAACACGTGCGCCGCCATGGTTCACGAGAGGCTTATCTAACCTGAAAAATATTAAGTCTCGGCTCTACAAAAAATTTAAAAAATCTGGATCCCGCGAGGATTTTGCCAAATATTCGGTGGCACGATCCAAATTTATGGTTCTCAACTCAGAATGCTATAAGGACTACTTGGTCAGGTGTAAGTTGAGCTTTCAGGATGACCCAAAGAAGTTCTACAACTTTGTCAATGCTAAAAGGAAATCCTCTCAATTCCCGCCCTCCCTCTCTTTAGATAATGTATCGGGTGACAACGACTCTGATATTGCCAATCTATTTGCAACATTTTTCCAACGATGCTATTCTGCATCTGCTAATAATTTTGTCTCTAAATATCCTTATTCTGTGGCAAATTCCAACTGCATTGTATGCCCTGTTGTAGATGCAGATAGTGTTTTATCCAGCCTACGAACAATCAAGTTCTCTTTCAGTCCCGGACCTGACAAAGTTCCCAGCTGTGTGTTGAAACTTTGTGCTGACTCCTTATGTGTGCCGCTCTGTAAACTATTTAACATGTCTCTTCAACAGGGAGATTTCCCTAGTCTTTGGAAAGAGTCCTATATCATTCCTATCCATAAAAAGGGACCAAAGTCAATCATTTCGAACTACAGGTGTGTATCGAAACTCTCGGATATTCCTAAGCTTCTTGAAAAGATCCTGACTCCCCAACTACAACATTATTGTCGTTCGGTAATATCCGTATCTCAACATGGTTTCATGAAGAATCGCTCTATTTCTACGAATCTACTTGAGTTTACTACTCTTGTAAACAATGGGTTTGTCAATAAGCAACAAACTGATGTAGTTTATACTGATTTCAGCAAGGCTTTCGACTCAGTTAATCACGAGCTCTTAGTACATAAACTGTGTCTGCTCGGCTTCCCACCAATCCTCCTCAACTGGATAAAGTCTTACTTAAGTGATCGATCTCAACGAGTTCGTTTCAAATCAGTACTATCCAGCTCCATTATTGTACTATCTGGGGTCCCCCAAGGTAGTCATTTAGGCCCCTTACTATTTAACCTTTTCATTAATGATATCCCACAGGTTTTATCCCATTCGCAGGCACTAATGTATGCGGATGACCTCAAACTTTGTTTGTCGTATAATGACCCTACGTCTCCTCTACTCCTGCAATCCGATTTAAACTCTCTTCACACCTGGTGCTCGGTTAATAGCCTTCCTCTTAATCTCAGCAAGTGTAAATGTATGACTTTTAGTCGTAATCAACCATATGAGTTTGATTATATGATTGATTCCATCCCTTTGGAACGTATCCATAAAGTTGATGATTTGGGTATACAATTTGTTCCCAAGTTATGTTTCAATAGTCATATATCAGTTATCTCAAACAAGGCAATGGGAGTTCTCGGATTTGTTAAACGATGGTCGAAGGAATTTAATGACCCCTATGTCACTAAGCAACTCTATGTCTCACTAGTGAGACCAATACTTGAATATGGGTCGTGCGTGTGGTCTCCTTATTACCAAAAATATCAAGATCAACTGGAATCGGTTCAAAAACAGTTCTTAATTTTTGCTCTTCGAGGCTTAAACTGGGATTCCACCATTCATCTTCCTCCTTATGAGGACAGATTACGCCTCATCAACCTGCCTTCTCTTAAGAACCGCCGAACTTGCCATAGTGCTCTTTTTATTCATAAACTCCTGTCAGGAGATATCGACTCTATCGCTTTGTTATCTAATATAAGTCTTGCAGTCCCACAACGCGTTACTAGAAACTTTTATCCTATTTATCTACAGCCTTGCCTTACAAACTACGCTCATCACGAACCCTTCCGAAGCCTTTGCTTAAACTATAACTTGCATTACCATATTTTTTCATCTCAATCCTCCTTGTTTGTACTAAAAAATAATTTATTGTCGTTCCTAAATAGGCCCTTTTAAAGTTAGACAGAACATTGTTAAACTATAAATAAATAAATAAAATAGCTTGGGACAACAATGAGGTAGCAAAGAATAAAGGGTCTACATCGGAGCAAAACAGCGCTCCGGGTACAAAGCTTCACTTAAGTATCTTAAGTCACTTGAGGAATGCACCTCGAAGACAGCGAATGAGAAGGCACTGCGCAGGATACTACGGCCGAACTGAATGCACTGGCTATCACAACGGAACCTTCATTTGAGAGATTACCGTGCAATCTCCAATTGAGTGAAAGGCCGGAAAAGCAGCAATGGAAGACACCCAGATGAGCTGGACAACTCCTCTCGGAAAGCGTGATAACTCTAACCGGCAGCGATTGCTTTTCGACGAGTCTTCGACTTTGGAGAACAAGCGGATTGGACCAGAAGATAGATTTGCTCGCTCAAGCTCGAAGCCGGAATTTCAGGTTGCCATTATCGACCGTATTTTAACCCTGACCGTAACCGTAACTAAAACCCGAAATAGATTTAGGTTAATAACCGTCATCAGTACCATAGCACACATCCGAAAACCGTAACTGGGAAATGCTAATGGCTAAAACAGTAACCATAACCCTTACAGTTATTCGTTTCGGTTTTAATCTCTGGAATAAATACAAAAATACGTTTCGGATAAATCTGAACTCGCAGTTCTTTTTGAAACCTTGAGCATATGGGCAATACCGAAAAAGATATTTTTGTTTAAACGGACATGGATGTATTATCATTACATTACAATTTTTTCGGCAGATCGATAAATAATCCTTAATACTAAATATGTCTAGAGGGTACGAACCACCTGTGTACAAAACTGTGAAAGTTATGACGTTCCAAATTGCAGGGACGGAAGAAAAGGTGCAAAAATGATCTGCCTGCAAATAGTATATGTTCCAAATATGACAAACTTCTATATCTTAACATCTTTCAGAGCTGTTTGATCTGTGATCGTACTAACGGCATTTCTACACGAATGCAAGGACATTGGAATGTGGTCTGGCCTATCCGGCTTTCTCTGGCATGGCTACCGTAATCTACTTGGCTTCTCTAAGAGCTCAAAGAAAGACCTTCTTAACACAACGGCTCAGCTAAGGGTCTAAACCAGTGGTGCCTAAACTCACATTATCCAGCTTTGCTCTTGTGTGCGTATCAAGACGTCAAACATGAGCAACAAGCAAACGAACAAATGCCTTGTGAAATTAGAAAAAGACGAAAAAGCACGTCACGAACACACGTATTCTCTCTCTCTTTGTGCGTGTCGGCTACGACACACGTCACGAATTATGAGTTCCTATCTCATGGGATATGCTTTTGTCATTTTGGGCACCACTGGTCTAAGCCAAACCTAACCCAACGCTACACAAAGTATAAAACTCTACTAGAAACTTTTCAAAGTTAGATGCTCACCCTTCTTTGGTAGGGGCGGTAAAGCACGCGACTGAAACTTCTTGCGCAGATCCGCATTCAGTTCGCTGCGATTTAGGCAATTGTGTGCTGCTTCCTCTGTGGTCTCCGTGCTGCCGGCTATGTTTGTCAATCCCGTTGCCGTTAGTTGTCCGCCAGACGCTGCAGTAGTTGATCCTGCGGCAGCTGCCGCTGCGGCTGCTGCTGTTGCAGCTGCGGCTGCGGCGGCGGCAGCGGCCCGGTAACGACTATGATTGCTCCGCCGAAAGCGGAAAATGCTGCAGAACTTTTGCTTCAAATTGAGGGTAAACTGGGATTTCTTTTCGGTCTGGAGCAAATGCTTGTTATTGGGTTGGGCCTGTAGTTGCTGCTCGGTGACCGATGACTTCTCGCTGGAGGCCTGCTGTTGGGGCGAGGGCGTCTGTTGGGCGGGTGCACCACTGTTGTTGATATTGTTGATGTTGTTGTTGTTATTGAGCTTGTCATTGTCCAGATTGTGTTTGTTCTGCTTGCTTAAGTATTTCCCTGTGTCGCTGGCTGCCGAACCCGCTCCGGCTCCGGAGGCGGGGGTGCTGGCCGTGCGATTGGTGCCCACACTGCTGCGCGTGCGTGCTGTCGTTGTGGTGGTATTGGTGGAAACACTCCAGATGGTCTCGTTGCTGGACTTGACTATGGTCTTGGGTATGCCGCCGCCGGCGCAGCCACTGTCACCGCCCCGGCCGTGCAGGCAGGAGGAGGCGGAGGATTTGCCACCCGCATCTGAGTAGAGAGTGTGGTAGAATTGCTTCACCTCGTCGAGGGTCATGTGTAGGGGTTCTGCGTCACTCTGGCTAACCACGGGCGTACGGTATTTGCCGTGCTTGCTCTCGTCGTGGCGCTGCTTGCGCTTGTTACGCTTGTTCCGGCGACTGGCGGCCTTGTGGTAGGTGGGAGCCGTGGGTGGTTCCTGCTCTATCATGTCGACGGGGAAAGCATAGATGTCCGAGTCGATGGGCACATTGTAGAAATCGGATATCTCACGGGTGAACAGTGCATCATGGGACATGGCCTGGGTGATGAATATGGAGTCATCTGGCTTGTTGGCGGAGGAGACGTTCAGGGAGTTGTGAGAGCTACTCAGGCGGCTGTTGAGCGAGTTACGGGAATTGGGTCGCTGATGATGTGCACCCGCATGGTGGTGGTGATGGTGGTGATGATGGTGGTGGCCATGATAGTGGCAATGGCTGGTATGTCCCAAGGGACTGTACAACACCTGCCGACGCTGCAGACTGCTGTTCTCGGCTGTGGCCGGCCTACTCCGGGCTCCGTAATACAAATCGTAGTCGTGAATCTCGGACAGGCCCGCCGTATTGAATCTCTGCTGGGCAGCAGCGGCCTTGGCACTGGCTATGCTATCCTGCTCTGTGGGTATGGCCTTGAAATATCTCGTGTGATCCTGGTAATATGGGCACAGCGTCTGCTTGATCTTGATAATCGAAACAGGCGGCGGTGGCGAGGGCAGGGGTGAGCAACTGCTCTGATCAGAGGGCTCCTCCTCGTCCAGCAAATCCACACTGTTGCCCAGTGAGCTACTGATGATGTTGTTCGGTTCATCGTAGATGTTGTCCGTGTGACTATTCAAAATCGAGTCACTGGAGTACAAGTGCTTGTTGATGGCATACGATTCCTTGAGCGTCAAAGTCATCTGGCCATCCAAAGCGTCCGGTTCGCCGGTGGCCTTGGCTAACACCAAAACCAAATCCTGGCCGGTGCCAGGGGCGGCTGTGGCGCTGGTAGCCACCGCTGTACTGACCAGAGTCACATCATCCTTTAGATGCTCAAACGAGGACTGCGAGGAGGTCCAACGGCGCAGACTGTTCACGATATTCTTCGATATGGAGCGCACTAGGGTGGTCTGCGGTGAGTCCTGAAACTCAGGAGGCGGATCTATGGGCGCCAGGGGTCCCTTCTTCAGTGTATTGAAATTCTCCGCACTCATGCCACCCTCCGAGCAATTGTCCAGCGAATCGAATTGTGACACCTCGCCATCGCTCTCCACCATCTGCAATGTCAGTATCAATAAGTATGAGATGGGTGGTTGGCTGGTTGTACTACTTACCTCAATCTCAAATTTGCACATGCCTATGCGATAGGAATCGCCACTTGAAATCGAGCTATTCGTGGTCAATGGCACACCACTGTCATCGCTGAGCGAGGCAGCCGCATTCAGCTCTATGCTATTCGCACTGACCAGCTCATGATGCGGCGGTGGCATAATGCTAAAGCTATCGCTGCTGCAAATGCTCGAGACGCCGGCATTGTTGTTATTGGAATTCGATGTGGTGTTGGTGTCCTTAAGCTTAATGGACGATTCCATCTTCTGAGTGAGCAGGAGGCGTAGGTGAGCTGAAATGAAATGGAAATGTCAACGATTTAGTTAAGAAAGAATACTCTAACTATCCAGGCCCGGCCAAATGGAGAGGATAGAAAAATGTGGTTGGTATTATTTATAATACTTTTAATCCGATATGACCAATATCCAAAATATTCAAGCTGCGAATTTAACACATGGAAATTTTCATGTCGTTATTCGCCAACTGTTAGTTTGATTGAAACGAAAACAAGCAAACAAAGTCCGCTGATGAGAGGATATGGTTATCCTCGAAACAGCGATCGTTGTACGGACATACTATATGCTATTCCAAAATGTTGTAATTAATCTCTGTTGATTATGTTGGATTATATTGACCTTGAGCTAGCCAAATGCAAAAACTTTGACAAAATATATTTAAAAAAAAACTCTCAAAGTACTCAAAGTATTGGTCACTGTGTTAGAAGTGGGAAGGGAATCTCTCTCACTAACATAGGCCAAATTGGGGACACACACACATACAAAGGGTACTGGAAGCTTAGCGCTGTTCTCATGGTGCTGGTTTTTGCTCTTAAGTCGTTTAGGAATTCCCAAACGATTTAGGACAGCTCTGGCATGGAGAGGTAGCTGTTGGCTGCAGTACAAACGGGCAAAGATCGCTGATGATTTGGTAAAGATAACAATGAAACAGCTGTACGATCAACTAGCCATTACAAAGGATGTGTTGTGTTCCTGTTTTTGAAGTTATGTGCAAGCATAACGAGACCTCGAGCTGGCATAATATTGAAGGGGTTGATTATCATTAAGGTACACAAAATTGATCTTTTCCTCTGTCTATAATTTTAACAATTCGCGACTGAACATTATTTTACTAATGAGTTTTTCGAAGCTCTTATTTGCATACACGAAATGCTTCGGAAGAGCAGAAATAAACAAGCTAAAATAATTAATATTTATTGAATTCTGAAGAAATAGACGAAAAGAACCAAAATAAATGAGGCATATTCAAAGAATGAAATTACAAAAAACAAGACAAATCGCATGTACTAATTTCTGTACTTTTTAACGAACAAAAGAATAGTTTTAAATATTATTTCCAAAAGCTAAGGATAATTTCTACTTAGTTGTCATTACAATTGCACTCGGACGGATTCGCACTGTCCTAGCCGCCTTTTTACGATTGACCAAAGGTTTTTAATCGTACCATTTTATCAATTTAAATTTTTGGAAGAGAAGAGTTATATTGGTTTCGGGTGTAAGCACGTTTTTAAATTCATTGTACTCTTTTATCATAGTCCTAACTATTTTAAAAAGAGGCCCGATATGCCACCTAGTAAAGCATCGACAAAACATCACACTTCCTCCAACATGTTTTACGGTTTGCTTTTGAAATTTTTCTGCGGGCTCACAACCGACTGAAAACGGCAGTCCATTTTATGTGTTGCCTAGCGAATTTCAGAGGTGAAGACTGAAAATTATTTGGAATAATATTATGGGGTGCTTCTTAAAGCCCAATTACATTTCGTGGAATGGTTTTGTTTTTTTTATGTCGAGCTGCCCTTTTCTTAATACATATACACAGAAGGAAAAAACCTGTTCAGAAAATGAGTTGCCTTTAACTTAAAATAAGAACAAGATGTACTCAAAATTCTTGAGAACAAATGTTCCAAATGTTTTTGAAATGAGTAAAGTTGTTCTCAATCGGATAATATTTGCTTTAAACAACCACAAAACCGGTTATCAACACAGAGATATACAAGAGAGAGAGCGAGTTGGCTGTCTTTTTTAATCTCTCTCTTGTCAGCTCAACAAAGCATAAGTAGCCCTCTAGACGTGCGTCTGCAAAACTGTTCAACGGTTGAATTGGCTAGCGGGTCATTCCATAAGTTGAGTGCATAAGGAAGATACCGTGCTCAAGTCCCAGTCAAGTCCGAACAAATTATTCTGAATGGATCCTTGAAACGATGTTTCCGATTCCTATGGAGTATGTATTATATATGGGTGGAGGCAAGAAGCAGCATTTGCAATTCGATTTGAATTCTTTTTAATTTAAAGGGATATAAGCGCAATGAATGGGATTTCAGCTGCTCACACAATTCCGAGTTTTGTTATACCTGATCTAGAAGCCGTAGGTATATTTGTCACCTTCCATACAACATTTTCAAATTTGACTGCAAAATACTAAAGTTTTCGAAATTCGAACAGGGCCAAATATTAACTCAATTTGAGTTTTTGCGTTCTCAAATAATTGTTCTTGAAGTAAGAAAATACAAATGAGAAATCCCTTAATGCATACATTTCGGTAACGATTGTGCTCAATTTAAGTCCATTGTTCTCGTTTTTTCCCTCTGTGTACTTGAGATAAGGGGGACTGAAGAGTTCATAGATGTTTGAAATATATTCATCAAATTTTTTATCCGGAATTCTGTCGAGCGTGAATTTGCCTATCTTGCTTGTAAATTTTGTTTTGTGCTCTGACGCATTTTCACCAAGACAGCCTACAGGCATCACTGATGCAGCTATTATCTGTGAACCATGAACTGGCATCTTGGTAGAGTTGGATGTATGATCTAATGGTCTTCTCTGAGAATTTTTGAAATTTTAGATCATCGATTGCATATTCACAGTTAATAGCTATAAGAATAGTATGCAGGGTCTCAAGTAACTCCACTTGCAGTGCCTAAAACTTTTTTCTGACAATGTAGCCAATATTGTGAAGGGATCTTTGACTGAAGTTTATATTTATAGCTACGGAAGTATCCTTTTGGTGTTTTAAGTCACATTCTCCAGTCGCATTCTATATGCAAAATTTAAAATTTTTTGGCGCCAAAGATGAGGTGTTAGTTTCCATCCCTATAAGCCGCTAGCTGTCAGGGTTGCCCATATTCGACGGACCCATCTGGCAGCGCCATAACTTTTGACAGAGATGTCAGATCGCTTAATGACATACCGCGTTTGAAGCGTCAGTCCAAGCAGATTTTTACCATGGAACAATACACGCCACGCGAGCGCTCTGAAATAGTTGAAATTTACATTCAACAGAACAAGTCAATTGTGAAAACTCAACGTGCTTTTAAAAAATTAAAAAATGTGACCGAAATGTGTGAAATGGGACCGTAAATAAGCAAAATTGCCGTATTTACGCCACTGAAAATCCTCAGGAGATTTAAGAAGTGCCTCTTCATGACGAAAAAGTCACAGTTTGGTGCGGCGTTAGTGCGAAAACGGTCATTGGGCCGTTTTTCTTCCAAAATGAAAATGGCCATGCTGTTACCATCAACCAAGAGCGTTATCGCGACATGATGACCAATTTTGTGATGCCAATTATTCGTCGAAAGCGTATGAGGCAGTTCTGGTTTCAACAAGACGGCGCTCCACCGCACACAGTCGCATAACAATCGATTTTCTGAAGAAATTGTTTCCGGGCCGTTTGATGTCGAAAAGTGGTGATTTGGACTGGCCACCGCGTTCGCCCGATTTGACGCCGCCTGACTTCTTCTTGTGGGGATATTTGAAGTCAAAAGGTTTAC
>JAEIFU010003162.1:0-32110 GCA_018904235.1 Lordiphosa stackelbergi | reverse complement strand
TATTTTTGTCGTTTTTAGCTAAACTATGAGAATTTGAAGCTGTTCTGATGAAAAGTCTTCTGGATGCTGATAATTTCCATAATTTGATTAATTCCAAATAAAATTACTAACATTTTAGCTTTTGTCCAATCCTTTTAACGATTTTAGGCCAGATTCGCGGGATCTGCGGCAGCCAACCTTGAGTACAATATTTGTTGAGGTCATTTTTGAAACTGACCAATAGATGGGGCCAGTAATATGACCATTTTAGTTATCTTTATAACTAACTTTATTCAATAATAATGTTACTTGCTAATACAATAAACTGAATACGATGGAGGCAGCGCTGGCAGAATTTCACGGGAGAATCTAGTCGTCAGCAATGGCACAAGCTTCATATCGAAGGCATGCGATGAGGGAACTCATCGGGGATGCCACAGCTACTCCCTCCCCAGTGACCAGGTCGGGAGCGAATCTAACCTTACGAGGTCGTTCGTATGTACGTAGCGTCTTTGGTGGTTGTGAGTCGCTTCCAGTTTCTTGTTCCTTCGTCACAAACCCCGTCTTAACGCGCTCCGTCGATACAGCTATTTCCTTGCCATCGATTTTAATGACAAAGACTCGATCCGTAGGTCGTAGGGCCCAGAATATGGAGGTTCTAACGGTTGTCGAACGCTGTCTGTCCTAAGCATGACATGAGAACAATCATTCATGTGTTTTTATATGAACATGCTCCGGTTCGACCCAATATGATGGGTTGCAGGCGCCGGCCGAACAAGGCGCATATGCTCTCGAAATCTTTCGATGAATATTTTTGGATGCAATGCAATATTTAGACAAGTCATCGAAAAATTCAGTCGGAATTCGAATATGATTGCCATAAAGCATCTCTGCCGATGATGTACCAAGGTCTTTCAATAACACAGTTGGAAGTAAGTCGATCCAAGGCGTTTGTGGGTTACACATGTGGGCGGCTTTGAATGATCGATGCCACCCTTCGATCATGCCGTTTGATTGTGGATGATAAGCCGGGGGTATGGTGGTGGCTGCCCCCCACCACTCCCCGCGCCTTAAAAGGGCAGATTCAAATTGGGATCTTTGGTCAGTGGTGATTGTTTGGGGACATCCGTAACGGGAGATCCAATGTGACCAAAACATTGAAGCCACTGTGTCGGCAGATATATCTTTCAAAGGAACTGCTTCAGGCCATCTAGAAAACCGGTCGATCATTGTGGGGCAATAGCGGTATCCACTACGCATGACTACGATGTCCAAATGTACGTGGTTGAAGCGATGGCACAAGATTCATCTCGAAGGCATGCGATGAATATCGATTCGTGGCTGCAGCTATCGCGTGAGGGAACTCATCGGGGATGCATACCATGGCTACGTCGTTAACGATTTAGGGTTTAAAAAAACACAGATTATCGGTTTATCGGTTATATGTGGCTGAGAGAAAAGTGTGTGTTTCACCTTCTTATTACATTAATAGTTACTATGAAGATAGGCTATACTTTATCGACTTGGTGTCTAACCGTCTGTCGATCACTGCTACCCAAATCCTTTGCTACGCAGTCTAATACACCTGACAACTGCGTAGTTAGGAATCTAAGTAGCGGTGTTGCCGTTTTCAAAACTGTCCTTCAATAATTTGTTTCCGGAATCTAAACTTACTTATAAAATTAAATAGTGCCGAAAAGTTTTCGCCATTAAGATAATTAATTATCTCGTGCAGTTGTAGATCAGCCTTGCTGAAATGGAGCTATCGGTGCTCCCCTCAAAATGGGACAGACGCCGATGAAGTGTATAATGTTCTTTTATACTCTGTACCGAAGCTACATATATTAAGTTTGTGCAAAAGTATTAACAGGAGAAGTAATAATTCCCGACCCTATAAAGTATATATATTCTTGATCAACAACAGCCGAGGATATAGCCCTGTCCGTCTGTCCGTCCGTCTTGTCCGTCCGTATGTTTACAAACAGATCTCAGAGATGGTAAGATAGAGGTTTGACATGTATGGGACAAATGCTTCTTATACTTGTGGGGGCAGATCAAGCTTATTTTCAATTCTTGCCACGCCCCCCCCCCGCCCCCGCAATATCGAAAATGTCATATCTCCCCAGTTTTGTAGATAGATGATTTGTACCTTCTAGAGATAGTTAGTCATTATTAATATTTATCTTTTTGCTGAAGAAATGATAAAGATCGGATGAGCGGTTCTCAAGTTATGAGAAAAAAAGTGTAATATAGACGCCTCCCACGCACACGCAAACAACACCGCTTTGCATGCATCAAAGAGAGAGAGAGAGAGAGAGAGAGAGAGAGAGAAAAAACTGAGAGATGAACACAGTGGCAGTGAACGCATTCAGCATATACAACCGGGTACAGAGGTATTGTTATAGTCGGGCTTGACCGACTTTCTGGGTCTACTTGGGGGGGGTTTTCTCTCTCAAATTGTACAGTGAATGTTAATTGTCGTTGCCATCCATATTAGGAACAAAGTTTAATTCGAGACCTTGAAGATGGTGCGAATTTGACCTACTGTGAAGGTGTTTTGAAATAGTTCCTTGCTCCCAGGTCACAATGCAACTCTTTATTAATAAGCCGTTCGGAGCTTCTTTGAGATTGCTCAATGCATGTCTGCCTGTAAGCTGCATCCATTTTAACAAGAGTTTGCTCCGCCCAGGATCCCAAGCTAGAATGATCTTCTAGAAAAAGCGACACTCCGTGTGTGCTGGCTAGGTTTTCCCAAACAAGGCAAAGTTGCTGACGTTCGCGTAGTAGAGACCAAAACCTGTGAAGCCTATGTTCTGGCATACCAAAGACTTTTCGAACATACTTAAAATGCATGTCTGCGGTTGTTAAATACAGCTTGGACAACCCAGTTTTGAGGTACAGCATCTTATTAGGCGTGGAGCTTGGCAAGCGAAACAGTTTTTTGACAAAGTACCGCAGCAGACTTTGGGCCTCGTCATATTCCATGATACCCCATACTTGAGCGCCGTAGCACTTATGGATCTAACTGCTACTAAAGAGTTGATATTTTGTGTTATTGGTGATTTCTTACTTAGTAGGGACTTCCATATACAGTTGATAACCATTTTCGCATCTTTAAGCTTCTCTTGCAAATGAAATTTAAACTGAGCATTCTGATATATCCAAATACCCAGATACTTGTAAGTTTTGAGTACTTCCCGCTCAGTCACTCCTAAGTGCCACTTTTCATTCAGTGCTCTAGCTTCCCCCAATGCCTTTTAAAAATTAGGATCTTTGGACTTTTCTGTGTTCATTTGAAGACTCCACGTTTTGCATGTTATTGGAGTGCATTTACCAATTTTGCATTTTTGCAGGTGATTCTGCAAAACCACTATGTCATCAGCGACAAGAGTGCTTCGAAAAAAAATTTTTAAAAAAAATAAAAAAAAAAAAAAAAAAAAAAAAAAAAAATAAAATATATAAAAAAAATTTTTAAAATGGGTGGGGAGGGGGTGTTAAAAATAAAAATTAACTTGATCTGAGTATAAAAAACTTTAATTACTTTAAATTAAATGAAGTGAAAGAATTGACACCGGACTTACGACTAAATCAAAATTCGTGTTAACAAGTACAAGCGCAATCCCTTTACTTTTGTATGCAACTTTATTTGTAAATAAATGGAGGTTCTAAGAAGTTTTTGAACCTATTCAGTTGAGCGGCAGTGTAAATATCGAAATTTTGCTACTATGGAAACTACCCAGTCGACTGTTCACAATATTTGAAATTCCTCGAGAGTGTCGGCGAAATTATTTCAACGAATCAATAAGTTATGAACTAAGGTTCAAACCAATACCAATTAAAAACAACAACGGCAGCAAACCTTCCTTAGATTACCAGTCTTTTAAGTTGACACAAAAACCAATGTTTTGGCAAACTTATGTAAATAGAATTTAAATTGTCAAATATTTTAGCTTGGTGTTACAAATAAAATGCACAACTTACTTCACGCAAATAACAAAAAAACAGCCTTTTTCCACTTCACAGCAATTGCATTAAAAATTTATGCTTAAGCCTAATGCTACTCCAACTTGAAGAAAAAAGTTCGCTTCTAAGCGTCAAATTTTTGCAAATAATTATGTTAAGCACTGTAGCCTGCATATGTGCCAAATGTCCTACTACTACGTAAAGGCAAAAAATATACAAAAAAATAGAAGGAAGCGATAGGCGGAAAAAAAGAAACTGCCAAAGATAAGCCAAGAACAGCCAAACGTTTATAAATTGGGCGCTAGTGTGGAATCCCAATGGTAATGATGCCTTTGGGGAGGGAGTGAGAGGGGCAGTTGGAAAGCGATTCAACTGAGATGTCTGAAATACAAACGCACAGGCCAATAAGGAAATATAAATTGCTTCAAACGAGTCCCGCTCGCAGCCCCGAAACTGGGGTGTAAGGCAATGCGTGTAATTTAATATGCATAAATCGATACTTTCCCCTTCCCCCACGCTCATTCATACATACATACATATGTGGATTGGCGTGCCTCGTTGGCATTGTGTTGTTTGTATTCTATTTTCAGCGTCAAATTGTTATTTGTTTTCATGTGTAGACCCTCCCCAGTGCAGTGTATCCTCCGTATTCTTCATACATTTGGCAAGTGGCAAGTGGCGATGGGGTTCGAGGGAGTCGCACACGGTTTTTGCATATCTACAATTTATGTTTTTCCATACAGTTAACATTTTTGCCATAGATAAGCAGTTCTGCTCGTCGCAAATAATTTGAAAAGTCATTTTATTCAATTCCAATTGTGTGTGTGTGCGAGTATGCGTGAGTGGGTGGTTGGGCGAAGAATGGGTAAAAGTAAATGGTCTCGATTTCATATGTTTTCTTTAAGAGGGCGGGATGCTTTGAAGGACGGACATCTAATCGGTTAGACGACATATTGATTTCCTTGATAAATACTGAACAAAAATACACGTTAGTGCTGGGCGGGAAACTTAAGGGGAGCACTTGCAGAGTAGTTTGAAATATAATTCATAAAGTGAATGCAGAATAAAGGTACGGACTAGACGTCAGTTGTCTTAAAATTGTTGATTCTGTAAACGAGGGTTTTGTTCTCTATTTACACGGTTTTCTATTTACATTGTAAAACAAAAACGGTTCGGTTCATTTCATCGACAAGTTTGTTGATATCCATTGGATATCATTCTTCAACTAAATTTGACTTTAGTGCCCACAAGCTGATGTAATTTTAAAGTAACTCCTTTCCAAATCATTCGCAAAAAAATAGTTCTCAATCAATGCAAGGGATTCCCATTTGCATTGCTTCACAATAACATTTCTATAACTATGCCAAAGAGTAAACAGCAAGCTCAACTCAACTCAACCTACAACCTATAGTTTCGCTTTCGCCTTCACTCTTCGACCGACCGACCGACCTCCTTAGCCCGCTTCAAACGGCAACCACAACTATTTTTCTTCCTCCGGCTATGGGGAAAAAACTTTTGCTTTCCCCGCTGCTGCTGTGCTCTGCGATTAACCAGACATCAATGGCTAAAGCCAAAACCGTAGCTAACTCAACCAGTAGCTGTGGTTGTCCTGTTCCCGTTCCCGTTCCTCTTCCATGACAAAAACCACAAAGTTGGAAATTAGTTTGTTTTTCTGTCAAGGTGCTTCTTGGATTTTGGCTGGCCGCAGAAAATGCAAGTTTTTCAATTTAAAAGTCCTCAAACAATTGTGTGTGTGTTGAAAGCCATACACGCAAGTCCAAAAATTTGGATAATGTGAAACTGTTGTGTAATTAGAAAGATAGCTCAAGCATCAGGTGTCACCTTTAAAATTTAATTAAAATCAAAGATGAACCGCCTCGGGCGATTCTACTTTGCTGGCCATGTTTTTTTTTTTTTGCCCTGGGGTAATGTCAGCCAGATGGTAAACAGTTAGTTTTTATCGTCAACTGTGTGTGTATAGTATGAAGCATCAATTCGGTTTTACCCTGATTGCCTTTGAGAGAAATGTTCATGTTCTGGTCGTTTGCTGACAGTAATTATCAGCTAACATGAGTCGTAATGGTTGGCAATATTCAGTCTGTGTATTCAGGTTCTGCATTTTTGACTTTACTTTTCATCTTTTTGGGTATTTTTTTTTTGGGCCCAGCTTTAAGCAAAGCTCGATTTCTGCTGCTTTTGTAACGATTTGTAACAAACGGGTCACCAAGTGCCCATAGCTGAGTTAAACAGTCAAGACACGAGTGCATCCACATTTTGCTCTAGCAAGTAAAAACAATCAATACAAGATCTGAAAGGGGTATTCTCCATGTCGAGGCTGTTTTATGGAACCTTTTTAAAAAAATCTTATTTGAAAATGCAAAGAGTTTTTCCAACTCTGTTTTTTGTATTATGTTACAAACAGATAAGAGTAAACAGAAAAATTTTTACTGCTTCGAATCGAGGACTATTCAAAAAGCTTTCGGCCGTCAAAGTGGGGGGTCTAAAAATGTTATAGTGCTAGCGGCCACGAATCCACCTCTCTAGGCTGTGTGAAATAAAAACTAAAAACGGGGTTATAATCGGTATAGATGTCATTCTGGTCTGACCCTCGAAAAAATTTTGTGATTTTTTTCAAAATGGCGGCCATTGAAAAATGAAAATTCTATTTTGGGTCCTTTTTTGTAGTTTAGCGTAACAAAAAAAATAGTAAAAACTTTTTAAAATTATGATTGACTGCCAGATTAGAATGGTGACAATTCTGCGTCGATTTCACTTTGAATCATCAAAATCGGTTCAGTGTAACTGGAGATATCACGGCCGCCAGTTCGAAAAAAGTGGTTTCGAGATAAATGCGTTTAAAGTTTGAAGTAATTTGAAAATTGCTTGTTTTAGCGAAGACATTGGTCGACAAAAAAGGCTATATCTTCTAAAGTATTTCGAATTTCAAAAAATCCTTTTGGGCGATATTCTCAAATATCCAAGCTATAAAAAAAAAAAAAAAAATTTAAAAAAAAAAAACGGTGAACATGGAGAATACCCCCTGAAGGGATCTCTTTGGATCTCGTAAAATTTTACGAAAGCTTAATAGCAAATGGTCGGGAATTAAATAAATTAAAAGTAAATACATGATAAAGGCTTCATACCAAAAAAGCCGTCAATATTTTTTTTAATATCGGATAGATTTTACGATGGAGTGCGATAAGACGAAAATCCATTCGTGTTTGGAGCAAAAGGTCATGAGTTCAATTCCCAGAAAATAGCTAAGAATACTATTTTTCGTATTCTTAGTTTTTTCAGAATTATTGAAATGACTCATAACCGACTGTAAATCTATATAATATAGGCAAAAAAACTTTGCGGTATTTTTATTGAATTTTCAATTGTTCATTAAATTGGTTATAATAATGCGATTTAAGTCAAATATGCGCCGTTTTGTTCGATGACGAGTTCCCAACGGGATGCCAACTTCATAATGCCCCCTCTTATAGAAGCTCGCTTCCCTATTGGCAAAAAATTCGAGAGCCAATTTTCACAGGACTCTCTTTGTGGTCAACTTCCGACTACCAAGCTCGTTCGCCATGGACAGAAATAGGTGGTAATCACTTGGTGCGAGATCCGGACTATACGGTGGATGCAAAAGAACCTCCCATCCGAGCTCCCGGAGCTTCTGGCGCTTACCAAAGATGTGTGTGGCCTAGCGTTGTCCTGATGGAAGACAATTCGGCCTCTGTTGATCAAAGATGGCCTCTTCTGCATGAGTGCTGCATTCAAGCGGTCCAGTTGTTGGCAGTACAGGTCCGAATTGAGAAATTCATAGTGGATGATTCCCTGCCAATCCCACCAAAAACACAGAAGAAAGCTTCACCGCTTTTCGACCACGACCGTTTGCGCTTCACGTTGTCGTAAGTGACCCACTTTTCATCGCCAGTCACCATCCGCTTCAAAAACGGGTCGATTTTGTTGCGATTCAGAAGCGATTCGCATGCATCCATACGGGCAAAAATGTTTTTTTGCGTCAAGTCGTGTGGCACCCATACATCGAGCTTTTTTGTTTTCAATCCAAGCTTCTTTAAATGGTTTATAACGGTTTGATGACTCATGCCCAGCTCTTGGCCGATGCTACGGCTGCATATGCCGGTCTCTTTCGATCAATTCAGCGATTTTATCGCAATTTTCGACGACAGGCCTTCCGGACCGTGGCGAATCTTCGATCACCTCTGCACCAGAACGAAAACGTTGAAATCATCGTTGTGCGGTGGAAATGGAAACTGTATCGGGTCCATAAACTGCACAAATTTTATTAGCAGCATGAGATGCCTTTTTGCCTTTATCGTAGTAGTACTGTAAAATATGCCGTATTTTCTCATTATTTTGCTCCATGTTTGCGACGCTATAACTCACGAACGACTAAAAACAAACAACAATAAATTGCGCCTGATAATTTTGTGGTGCAACGAATAGCAACTAAATAAAAAGATGTGAAGGAGCTGAAGTTATGTATTTATAAAACTAACAGGTCAAAGTATGCGACCTCATTGGCACACCGCTACTTTGGCAACGAATAATCCAACGACATCATTTCGACAGAAAAAAAGACATAATTTAGCTCGAAATGGTTTTTTTTTCGGAACAAAGACTTTCAAAACTATATTATTTCGATCGAAATTGGGTCGTTTTTTTGTGTTGTATCAATGTCGTTTTGAAACGAAATTATTTCGATCGAAATTATGTCGTTGTATTCAAGGGCGTAGCCAGGGGGTATTGCCCCGAAAAATACACTTTTTCATTTATAACTTAAGTTTTCCGCCATTATTTTGAAGATTGTTTCTCATTTCATATCAAATGCAACTTGATCTAATTATTTAATGTTGAAAAATATAATTAAAGAAATATTTAAGAATAGTTTAGGCACACCTGCCCCCACCTTTCCGAAAATCTGGCTACGCCCTTGGTTGTATTTGCCCTAAATATGTCATTATCGGGGGTGTCACAGAAATCTCTAGAGATTTTGGCCTCGGTTGGTTTGCAAAACGCTCGAAAAATCCGTCGGTGTCCCAGAACTTACAGAGATTTCGTTTTCTTATATGAAAATCGAGTTGGAAGGTTTGTGTCCATGCTAATGGTAAATTTTTATCCAATCTGTTAACAGGGTGCCCTTTCTCGGAGAAAAAATTTCCCATCTTCTAGTTATTTGTTAATTTGATGTTTAAAAGCAATTTAATGATAGTGTTATATGTTTCATGCTGCATTTTTAAATTATAATTAAAATTTAAGTCATATTCTCCAAAAATAAGATGCAAAATTTAAAAAATATTTTTGCGCCAATCATAAAATATAACTTGACAACTCTATGCTCTTGTTGGTGCTAAGATGGCGACTCCATAACTTGAGAGCGCTGTTGTTGGCAGGTTTTAATTGTTACGCAGCATTAGGAGGATTTTTATTAAAGCGCAAATTTTAATATTAAAACAAATAAATTATTTAATTAATTTGATGCATCCAGAAAAAAATTGTTGTTCACATTTCCAAAACTAATTTTGCATATCGAAATTGTCTGGTTGGTAAATTTCGCTAAATCTCCCGACAAAACACGACAGATTTGAAACCAACAGAAAGAGATTTCTGTGACACCTAGAATTGGTTTTGGGTTGGAATTTGGTTGGAAGAGATTTCTGTGACACCGCTGTATGACATTATTTTGATCGGAATCGTATCGTTTTTCTCTCGCCTTCCACCAAAAAAATTTTCTCAACATTATTTCCGGGTAGAGTATTGGGGGGGGGGTGGGGGGGGGTCGGGGGGGGAGGCAGAGGTTTGACTAGTGATCCCCTCCCCAACACGATTCGCACACATTATTGTGATTGCAAGTCCTCAAAAAGACATATTTTGGGATCACCAAACAAATGCATCCTTCAAATTTGTTAGTTTTTCAATATCGCTCTCTATTTAATGCCTCTATAAGTTCTATAAGTTCCATCGCATGCATTATTTTTTAACACGTTCCTAAAAACAATGTTTGGCTTATTTTCATTTAGAAAAGCCATATTAATATGAAAAAACAAGTAAGCAGTTGATCAAGCTCGACTGTAAAATTCTCAGTACCCGCCAAAGTTGGTTTTTAACTGATAAATATTAAGTTTTAAGTGTCAAAAGTTACGGCCCAGAACGATTGCTGGTCATCTGATGCTGATCCTGTTATGCATTTGACAAATTTGTTTATTCTAGTTTACAGACAAAACGATCCATTTCTACTGAAAATATTTTTTAGTGTAGTTCGGAATGGTGATCTCAAAAATCGATTTCAAAAATTTTTTTCATGGGTCCGTTTTTGATATATCATTTTTTTTCGTTTTTTTGGTAGGTGCTCTTACGATTTAACCCATATCTCACTTCATAATTGTCAGATAGAGTCAAGCAAGATATCAATCGAAAGGTCATTGAACTGCTAGTAATCGCGTAAAACATTGTTTTTAAATCGGCTTAGTAGTTTGAATACAATAACCAAAAATATTTCGAAAAAGTCGATTGTTTGCTCGAAAATGCGAGAAATTTCAATTTTGAACGCCTGAAAAAAATATTAAAATATCAAAACAAAAATATTTTTTTTTTCTACAATGAATCGCACTACTACGAAGAGAACCAGAGAACGATTATCAAAATCTATGAAAAAACACAGGAGCTGTGAGCAATTTAGTGCAACAAAATTTGTATTTTCGTGATTATTCAAATATAAATTTCTTTTTTTTTTTTTTTTCGTTTTTTTTTTTTTTTTCTTTTCGCTAACTTCTATGACCAAAAGACAAAGAAAAATACAAGTTTATTTTTTGTGTGAACTCACAAAATACTACCAAATTTGACTGTTAGTTCTTCTACTCAATCGGTACGTGTGACACGATTTTCCTCACCAATACCTTATTGTCTTCGTAAAAGTGGGATCAGCAAAAAAATTTGTAATTTCAACAATTGTTTGCCAAAGATAGAACATGTTTTGTGGACAATTGTTTTTTTTGTGTGCAGAGCAGTTCGTCTTATAAACTTACTTGGCTCATACAGACATATCACTTGGATAGTTATACCAAATTTTTTGTGGAATTTTCAACAATTGTCAGCTAGGAGAAAATGGACACGGTAGATTCAGTTAAATTGAGCGTTCGATCGTCGATCACCGCACTTACAAAACCTACTCAAAAATTTAAGAGATATCCATTGGAAAACTATGCGTTTCATTTGTATATAAAGTTTTACTTCAAGAACAATAGATATCAGATTCAGTCAGGATATTTCGGGTGCTTATTGATACATTTCCGTCCTGACCTGAGGATGCTCACGACAAATCCAATCTCATTTTGAATTTTGAGTTAGATTTATAAAAGGATACAAGTGCATGATATATGTATATTAAGACATATAAAATACATATATTGAATGTAATTTAATGCAATTGCCAGTACAATTCCACAGCCTCATTTTCTCATCCACATTTTACCAAATTTAAACGAACGTCAGGACTGTCAAAGTCTGTCAAACCATAATAAGTCCGATTTTGTGCAGATGCATACTTAATATTATTTTCGTTCAAGTCCACTAGGAATAAGTAGCTACTGTGCCCAGCTAGCTCAATCGATTTCAAGGCAATTGGCACAAATTCGAAATCATTAAAAATGTAAACGACTTATGGGCCTGGCATACTTCTACTTTGCCTAGTCCACTTCACAGAGCACATGGAGTGTAAAACTTTTGGTTAAAAATATTGACACGCAAAGTTTGTGCAATCAGCAAACAAATTACTTCATCAATTTTACAAAACAACAGAAATTTAAGATCTTTTAAAAAGTTCTCTGCAGTTACCAAACACTCGGAAGTGGGTGAGAAGGCCCAACTCTGCTCTTAAGGACAAAAGCCAACAGCAGCAGCAGCTCCAGCTACAGCAGCAGAAAAGTTTGCAACAAATTGCTTATGTTCTGGAATACACACAGAGGGAAAAGGATAGAAAGAGAGGGAGAGACTTGAGGGGAAAGGGAAGGCACATGCGCTGGAACTTGTTAATTTTGACCATCTGTCCCAGCAGTAAACCAAACTCCGTTGTCCCTGGCTAGGGCACAGGCCATTTAAAATTGAAGCTTGAGTAAAAATGCTACTTTTGCATAAACGAAATCCCTCAGCTTGTGATACTCTAGGACACGCAAGCGACGAATCAATACAAAACGATTCAGGGACCGTTTTACATATCCACCTTTTAATATTTAGCATGTGTACTCGTCGCACAGTGGCGGATTTGTTGAAAAAGTTGTGCAAAAAAGTAAAGAAGTAAAAAAATCAAATAAAAAAATCAAGTAAGTATAAATCAAAAGTTTCACTCTTTAATATTTTTTTAAAGTGTGTTCCGAATTCTGAAATGAGGTGGAACTAAACCGGTTCGAACTGTTTTGTTCAATCAAAGATTAGCAGAGTTATCCCTCACCAAAAAATTAAAAAAAACCCTCCATGGACCGCGAACTTACAAGAATTGTGGTGTCTCTAGATCGCCTGGGACTTCGCGGTTTAATTTTAATGGTAAAAATTATTTAAAGTTGAGTTTTTTTGATTAAGAAATATATTTGGCTTTGCCTTAACTTTCAAACAATTTATTCATGGTAAACTCCAAATTGCGGCGCATCAACGAAAAATGAATTTTCAAAATTGCGAAAACACTCTAATAAAATTTTTCGCTTTAAAGGATGAGAAGGCTTTGCAATTTGTCCAGAATCATGGCTGCATTTTGAGGGCGAAAGCATGTCCAAAGTGCGGGGAAGACTGCAAGTGCGAGTACGTGGAAAGTGTTCGCAAAAACACATTCTTTGCGGAATCTGCGCTTAGCATTCCGCAACTATCAAAGTTTGTAGTCTGGGATACTGTGAGAGTCTGTGGCGAAGTAGAATTCTTGGAGAAGGAGTTTGAATGGTCCAGACCAACTATTGTAGACTGGAAAAACTTCATTCGGGAGGTTTACATAGATTGCTCCATCAGGAACTGCAGTCCAGTTATTGGGGGTCATGGAAAAACAGTGGAAATAGACGAAGTAAAAATTGGAAAGTGCAAGTTTAACTGTGGCCGCATAGTCGAAGGACAGTGAGGCTTCGGGGGAATTGAACGTGAGACTGGAGAATTTTTTATTGTACCAATTCAAGATAGGAGCAAAGAGACACTTCTGGCAATTATAAAGGAATGCATCGCCGAGGGAACAACTATTATGTCAGATTGTTGGAAGGGTATAACTGCCTGGAGGAAGAGGGATTTAGACATCAATCAGTAAATCACTCTAAAAACTTTGTTGATCCTGATACAAAAGCTAACACACAGAACATAGAAAGAAAAATGGAGGGACATGAGGGCACAGTTACCAAGATTTGGAAGAAAAAAAAACACATTTATATTGGATACCTGTCAAAGTTCCAGTTTTTTAAAAAATACTCGGATCACTCAAAAAGAATCCATAAACTATTTCTGAAATCGTAATCCTAATAATAATAACATAATTAACTATGTGGAATTTGCCGAGGTAAGTCCGTTTGTTATTTTAAGTAAGCGCCGCAGGCGATGATTAAAATTCACAAATGATTAATTTATAGGAGGAGGATAGTCACGAGGGGGGATCTTTCTGCAGGGGCCCACGATAAAAAAAAGACTCGGTTAGAAAGGCGTTAGGGATTGCTATGTATTGGCTTCTCGTCAAACACAAAGGGGACTCCGGGGGCCGGCGCGGGGGGGGTGGTTTCTTTAAATCTTTCAGTCCGTTCATTTCCGAAAAATGGAATCGGTGTTGTGATTAGAAAAGAATTGGTCATCTTTTTGACACCAGAGGACGAATAAGAATTCTTGGGTTTGTTTTAAATAACAGCGGTTGAGGAACGGGGGCATTAGGCTCTTTTAATCGGGGGGGGGGCAGATGAGTAGTCAAAGACGTTCAAATTACTTTTTGGTGAGAAAGAGCTTTTCAAAAAAACACACCCCCACAAAACAAAACGTGGAGCGAACCGCCGCCTAAGCAAATGAACACACAACTATTTGTCAAATTTTTCCTATTTTTCAGGGAGGGAGGAGTAGGGAAAAATTAAAAAGAAGGATTTTAAAAGTATACACGCTGCTTACTGGACTCTGATGGGCAAATTTGTCATATTTTCAGTTAAATGTTGGCTTAAAAGGCAAAATTAGGACCGCTGCAGTGTGAAACAATAGTTTTAGACAAGACATCACTATCATAGCATGCAGTTTCATCAAAAGTGCAGCTTATTTGTGGGTCCTAAATGAAATGTGGTATTAATTCAGTAGCCCGTATATGATGACGAAGATGATAATGACGATGATTGTTTAAGCTGCGATTCGTCTAAGAAGAACTCAGTGCCACCTAATACATAATGTATCTTAGAAATACACATTTGAACAAAACCTAACCAAATATTTGCAAAATTTTATTACACCATTTCAGTAATGACAGTTAAGGCAGAGAATATTTGTTTCTTAAACAAAAAAACTCAACTTTAAAATAATTTTTACCATTGAACCGCGGAAGTCCCAGACGATCTGAAGACACCATAATTCTTGTAAATTCACGGTCTATGGATGTTTTTTTTTCGAATTTTTTGGTGAGGGGTAGCTCTACTTAACAATTGCCAAAGATAATAAATAGTTAATTAGGATCAGTGGTCGGCCATGGGAGCAGAGACCTCGGACCCAGAATTACTGCAGCTGTAATAGTATTGGTGAGTATGCAAAGAAAAGTTGTCAATGATTTGAAGTTCTACATTCTTAGATTTTGCGTGCTACGTCGGCAGCGGCCGGAAAAAAAATATACAAAAACACAAATCAAAATTTGTAATATTTTCTACTCTTTCGCCGCGACTGTACTTCGAAGCGATCGCGCACCGACTGGATTGTAGAGGGCGTTTCTAGCTATCGAACGAGCGGCTGGTCAGTTGTTTCCGAGCACCTGGAGAGTCAGGACAGGCATTTTCGCGCGACGTGTTTCTGTGAGTGGTGCAAGCCGAAAATGCAGCGTTCGTTAGAGCAAGTGTGTGAAAGTGACCCCCAATTTTTGAATAACGTAATCACAGGTGACGAGTCATGGATCTATGAGTATGATCCCGAGACAAAGAGGCAATCTTCCGAGGGGCAAACGCCGGGGTCTCCTCGCCCAAAAAAGGGAAGAATGGGCAAATCCAAAGTGAAAACGATGCTCATTGTCTTTTTTGACATCAAAGGCATCGTCCACCATAAATTTGATCCTCCTGCACAAACCGTCAACGCCAAGTTTTACACGAAGGGCTCAAGCGGCTCCGGACAAGAAGGACCAAGGCTCCCAGCAGAGGGGTCGCCCGATTTTTCTGTTTCCCCGCCGAAAAATGCCAATGAAAGGCAAACATTTTGGAGGGACGACAGAAGGGATCCAGCAGCACGCACCGCGGCTCTCAAGGGGTATTCCGTAAGAACGCCTCCTTTTTAACGCCTTACAGTGTTCGGAAATCGCGCTGGCGCCTGCATCGCTTTTTTAAACGACTCAGTCCTATTACTTTCGGACAAATCCTGTTAGGGTCGGAAATGTTTCATCCAGTTTCATACATTTGCACAACTTCATGATCCCCCTTTATCCTATTTTCATTAGGTACAGGGTATGAAAAGTCTAAGTTTTAATAATAGGATTAACATTGTTTTCTTTCTTTTAAGTTTACTCATCGATTGTAAGCTTCCTCTTCTTATTCGCTTAAAAGTTTTACTTTTTGCCACTTAAAAAGTCAAAAACCGCCACAGTGCGTCGTTGGCCAGAGCTCACTCAGGTTCCACTTTGGGGCGCATTTGGGTTACGCTTTGTTTGTCTGTGTCTAAATAAAGAAAATAGTATAACAACTGTCTCAACAGACAAACCTTTCCCCAACTCTCTCTTTCTCTCTCCATCTCACCCTGTTTTAGGCAGTAGGCAGTTTTGACATTTGTGTTACATGTTCAGCATATTGAATTAAACTCAATGGTGTGGGTTTTCTACATACAACAATTCGTTCTGTGACAAGTTGACTACACTAATGGCCAAATTACAAACTTATGTACTTGTATAATATTGAGAATGCTGCCTTGTCATTAATTGGTACTTACTCCCTGCTTTCCAGCTTGTCTTGCACATTGATTTTTGCACTTTGACACTCACGAGTCGGTCGTTTGGTCGCCTGAACGTTGCATTATTCATGCAATTATGCGCGGTGTCAAGCAATTTCCATATGTCCGTACAATGATGACGTCTCCTGTAATTGTATCAACGTTTCTGGGCGCTTCCCTTGAGTGGCGTTGAACGTTGGTGGTGGGTCATTGCATACATCATTGAATGGTTGAGTCGGAAGTTTACTCCTGTGCAAAGTTTAGCAATTTCATGCATTTCTGACTAATGCCCACACACACACACACACACATAGTGGAAAGGCTAACATTTGCTTCAAGTTTTGCTCAACGCAAAAATCCCAGCTCCCTGAAGAGCGCACGTAGTGCAAACGGATCCCCTTGCATTGTGTTTAACTTGTGCATATCGAACAGCTGGGTCCAGAAGGTGCAAGAGCCAAACTTTTGTTTAAACTTATTAGTGTGTCAAGTTGGACAAACTAATTAGTTCAAGTGTGGGAGATGGGTATTTATAGTATCGAACGATTTGAAACACATATGAGGTTGCCTTACATCACTGTGTAGCTCACAAAGAGTCGAGAAAATGTGGGCAAATAGAAAATGTGTCATATATTTTGATGTAGAAAAATTACTAAAATATAAATATATAAAATATTGACTTCCTTAGACTTCAACAAATTTTACATTGCGTATAAATTATGAATTAATTTCTTACTTAAGTGTCATATCTGTCCATCAGGCCCCGTAGAGCGAAAAAGCCGAGAACACTTGACTCAAAACGAGCACAAACGCTACAAAAAACAGTGCTTGAACGGTTTTTCTCATTTGTAGTACAATGTTCTCACATCAAGAACAATTTTTTTAAGAACGCAAAAACTCAAACTGAGTTGTTATTGTTCTACTTTTAGGAACACGATTTCAGTTAATATTGTTCCGTTTCGGAGAACATTTTGAACTCAACTAGGAAACAAAATTTGATTGATTTTGCACTATGTCTCAGCTGACTCCTCACATTTTGTGGAATTAGAAACGGGGACATACCTCTTTTGGTTGGAAGTGACGGGAAGCAAGGCTCCTGGATATCAGAAACATCGCTTCAACGACCCCACTCCACCTGACTCGTTTCATTTAGGTTTTTCAGAAAAACACAGAAAAATTTGTTCGGGCTTGACTGGGAATTGAACCCGGTACCTTATGCACTTAACTTATGGAATGACGCGCCAGCACATTCAGCCGTTCTACACTTTTGCAGATTCACATCTAGACGGCTACTTATGCTTGGTTGAGCTGACAAGAGAGGGATCAAGAAGAGATCCAACTCGCTCTCACGCGCTCTGTCTCTTGCATATCTCTCTGTTGAAAACCGATTACGTATTTGTTTAAATCAAATATTATTCGAATGAGAACAACTTTACTCATTCCAAGCACATTGGGAACATTTGCTCTCAAGAATTTTGAGCTGAGTCGATTGAGCTTTGTCCCTTCGTCTGCCTGTTTCTATGCAAACTAGCCCCTCAGTTTTGAAGCTATCGAGCTTAAATTTTGCACAGAATCTTCTTTTGACTGCACGCAGCTATGTCGGAACCGCCCGGATCGGATGTTAACTTCTTGTAGCTGCCATAAAGATCGGAAAAATGGTTCTTAGTTAGAAACTTTTCATTAGCTTCTTACGAAGTACAGGATAAGTTTTTAGTTCGTATGTTAGTTCGTTTGTTTGGATTGGTGTCAGATTAGTGTTAGTTAGACGTTTTGGCAGGTTCAAGTATGTCGTCTTGAAAATCACCAAGAGTCTTCTTCTGGCTCTGACACCATTTTTTCTTCTTCTTCAAAGTAGTTGCCTTGCTAGCCGATTTGGGTGTCCGCTGAGTCTCTCAAAGTAGTCCGCAGATCGCGCCTTACATCGGGGCGTTTAGTTCCTCATGCACATAACAGGGCGCACCCGATAGTCTGCGCAGTACTTTGGTTGGGAGGACACGGATTTCGCAGTGCGTATCTCCATCCGGGTGCAACGATTGCCTCAAAGATTCAATGTTCAATGACAATTTGTTTCTACTGTTGGGCATGCATTCCAATTGAGCAGCTCTTTTAAAAAGTGTCTTTGTGAGCTGTTTTGTGAGCATGGGCTAAGAAATTGATTTTCTGTGAGAACTCCGGAGCAGTCGTCTCTTCTTAGACGACGCTTGATAGATACCAATATTCCTGCGCCTTGACCTTCTTCAAAATCTACTATTGTAGAATTTCCGTGACGCTGTAGACACAGGGATGTCTGGCCAAAATGGCTGTGTCATCGACAAAGGTGGCAAGGAAAAGGTCAAGTGGGTCATTCATGGAAATATTTAGGGTGTTCACTTTGTTGAGCACTTAGGCACTTGGGGAAAAGTGTAAGCATTTCCAACAACAATTTACTCTAAACAAATTGTGCACAGCTTGCTCGACCTAGATCCTGACTACGAAAAGTCAGGCACTTGTGCCCAAACAGTGTGCCCATATTTTTTCTAGAATAATTGTTAAAATTCTGTGCTAAAAGTGTAATACAAATTCAATCAATTTGTCATTGCAGTCAACCAAAAGTAAGACCACCATTTTTATTTGAATCGAGAGTTGCTACGAAATGGGGTAACTAAAAATGTCGACTGAGGGTAGGCAGAGTCAGCCGCAATCGACTCCTAAGAAAACGCTGAGAGTGTCTACCAAGTAAGCTGTTCTTATAAACTTTTAAGTTGTGGTAACTGCCCGGACTTCCTACTACGGCATTTCGTATGTGTAGTTTGTGGTCACATACAACTTGCAGATTTACTGAATAGAGAAAAATAAACTTCATGGTTTTTAGCTGGTTTTTCACATAGCTTGATCTCGCTTCATGAAAAGTTCAATTCACAAGTGGCTATACTGCGACATAAGCCGCAAAAATGCTGTAAATATCCTTTTCGTTATCATGGTTAAAGTTCCACCATCAGCGATTCCAAATATTGTACACATTTTTCGAATAGATGCACTGCCTCCAGAGGAGCCCAAATGAAACAACACTATGGCGAGCTGTAATTCAATTGGCATTTGATTTTTGAATCCAGTTGTTGCAAAAACTTCGTCTTCTTTTATCAAGTCCGAATTGGTTCCAAGTCACGCGCAAAATTTGCTTAAAACGACGCTCATCAAATGAGGTGAGGATGTTATATCGCCAACTAATGGTTTCGGGCACGTCACAGATATCTTCTCGACGCCAAGAATATATGCAAGCGACATCGTCCATAAAGTCATCCAACAACTCATCCATTGCGAATTCAAGCTGGTTTGGTGGACATACATCTGCAGAAGTCGACAACAATTTAAAGTGCAGATTATTAATAGCAAAATACGCACCTTTATTCATTTCAACTTCACGATTCAATTCGCTTGCTTTCCATTCAAGAATAATATCTTTAATGCTTTTAGTTGGCATTTTTTATTTATGTAATTTTTTTCTCACCAAATCTCGAAAACATAACAGGCGGAATGCCAAACGTAATTGTGCACAAATTTCGTGCACAGGGGCTGCTCACAATACTAGTCAGGCAAAACTGCTCAAGTGCCTATGTGCTCAACAAAGTGAATACCCTAATTATTTCGATTGGGCATGTTAAATTTTAATTGCTTGTCATATTCGTAGAATTTCATGGGGGAATGCAGGCCAACTAGATTATCGTATGACATATTTGGATATCTGTATATCCGTTTTTGCTATGAACTTCAGCTAATGTAGTAGCAACCATTTCATGTGTGCCGAAAAATCGGGAAACAGAATCCTCTTCCAACCACAGGAATTTCTATTGGTTTGATTTAAACCTACCCTTTGTTAGGAGATTTAGCAAAGCCACAACCTCAGTGGCTCCCTCTGTCAATGGTGTCGCCATCTAAGTGACAGCCAGCAGATTAAGGGCTGGAAAGTTATACCTCATGCTAGGCGCCAACAAATTTCTAAATTTTGCATTTTGTTTATGGAGAATATGACTTTTTGAATTATAACTTAAAAATTCATCATAAATCATATAACACAATCAAAAAATTTCAGTTAAACATCAAATTAACCCATAACTAAAAAAGGGGAAATTTTTGGATTTTCTAATAAGAAAATGAAATTTTACAAAAAATGTACAAACCCACCAGTACCAGATAACTAAAGAAATTAATATCTGATATGTCCAATGGTTTATGAGATATTGAAACAAGGTTTTGAACTTGACTGCCCAATTTGTCAGAACTTTAGTCAATTGATACCACCGATTTTTCAATATTTTATCTTTAAGATTCAATATTGAAAACAAAATAAAATAAAAATTTAATTAATTAAAAATTAATTTTTTTTAAACATTACAATTTATCCCAGTGCTTGAAGAGTATGCTACACATTTTAACACATTAAATTGGTTAGTATGAAAATATTTATTAGAGTCAGGTGTTTTTTTCGAAGTTGAGAAAAAGCATATTTAGGCTGACTTTAAAGAACATTTTGATTTAAATGGGAATAGAGTTTTAAATGCGATAATTTAAAAATTAAAGCAAACGGAAAAGCGCATACTACAGCTATTGTACATTATTAAAGAAAATAAAAGCAATATTGCAGACAAAGAAAAAGAAAAAAGAGGCCAAATCTCTAGAGATTTTTTTGTGTTATGGCAACCTAGTGCGAAGTGAAAATAAGCAATCAATCGCACTTTTATTTTTTTTTAAGAAACTATTCGGTATAAAAAATTTAAAAACGGTTCTAAAGCAGAAAAAGGTTATTATACAAAATATTGGACTCTTTTAATCCCCAAACAAAATTGCGAAAGTTGGCAAAATTGATTACAATGTCACCATTCCTCATTTTTATATGAGGATTTAATAAAAATTAGTTTAAACCAAAATTTTAGAAAAAAAGAAAAAATAATTAGATGAAGTGTTGTTTTTGAACAGAGAATGTTTACCCGACGTCTAGTTAAAGCCACAAACAGGTCCTTGAAACTATTCTTCTTAATATGGCAGAGCGGTATCATAAAGAAAAAAAAAAGGGAGAGTGGGGTGGTAAGAAAGAAGAAAAAGAAGGGAAGAAGGGGGGAGGGAGAGAAAGGAGAAGGAGGAAAAGAAAAAGGAGGGAGGAGGAAAAGAAGTTAAGGTTGTTAGAGGAGGGGGGAAAAGGGGAAAGAGGTAGGGAGGTAAAGGATAGAAAGAGAGGTGAGAGGGAGTAAGAAAAGGGGAGAGAGGGAAGAGAAGGGAGAAAGGAAAGAAGAGGGGAGGTAGAAGAAGGGAAAAGGGGAAAGGGAAGGAGGGGTAGAGTGTAGAAAAGGAGAAGAGGAGATAGTTTGAGGAGGGGGAAGTGAAGAAGAAAGAAAGTGAGGTAAGAAGAAGGAGGGAAGAGAGGAGTAAGGAGAAGGTGGAGCGTGGTAGGAGAGAAGGATGAGAGTTACGTACCGATTGGCCAAGAGTTGAAAAATACCTTACTATACCGGGGAATATCCGACATGAAAGACAAAACAAGTAAGTGATGTTTTGAAGGATAAAGAACTGGCAGAAAAATTTATTTATTAAATTTATTAAAAAAAGAAAGTGCGGCAACAGTTTTTATTTAGGTAAAAATCTTCTCGAGTGTGATAAGCTTTAAAACGAATTGTAGTGAAAATAAGAACCGAGAATAAGTAAAATACGGGTACACAAAATATGTTTCTAGGTATGTACCAAGGTACTTCAAAACAATGCCTTTAGAGATAGTTTTTGAACATTATGGGATTATTCTAAGGTCGTTATGGTAATATTTTTTTTACATTTCGGATGTGTAAAAGCTATTTTGCAAGGAAAGGAAAACACTTTTTATTAAATGTTCCTAGGCGGAATTGAACCCACGCCTCCCGCAGACAAACTAACCGCTACGGCTAAAATATTTTGAACAAGAACGGTCGTTTTCTTTTCCTTTGTGTGTCTCTACTGGGATTTTACCTGTGACTTTATCCGTCCAAGTACAAAAAGTAATCAAAATTCTGCAAACCTTAACAAAATTTAAAGTCGCCAAACTTTAGGTTTGCTTTGCGTAATGATTAATTTTTAGCTATAGCTACAAAAATCGTAAATTTTATTAGTCATTATTTTTTTTTAAATAATATGTGTGCCACCTCAAGCAAGCGGCAAGGTGAAAAGTTCTTCAAAACTAACTTCGCATTCCCTCATCAACCCTTGTGTTATTCAGTATTCAGTTAATATGCAATACCATTATGGAAGTAACTGCAATGTCAGCGCTGCATCTGCATCTGTACACAATGGCATAAATTGAGTAATCATCTCCCCTGCTCGGCTGTGGCCTTAATAACTATGTCAACCCGCTTGACACAACACAGCGCGCACGCATTACGCCATCATCAAACATTGCATACATTTGAGGGCAAACAGTAATTCCATGGGCTTCCGTTTAAATGTTAACTTGAACTTTTAGCTTAATCGCATTTGCCTTTAAATTTACAAAAAAAAAGAGAAGGGAAAGAGCTTTAGCTAGCACGCTAATAGTTTCAATTAGGAAAGTTAATGAGAGCAGAGGACAAAGTTTGCTGCTGCTGGAGCACGGGAGGATGAGCGTGAATTTTTACACCATAAATATTGGTGGAAAGTTTGCCTACAAAATTCACCATGTCAGAAGGTTAAACAGCTATAGACATCTGACTGACATTTTTAATGATTTCTCGCCAACATTTTCCCTCGCTCTCCGGTCACACCTGGCGTATGGCGTAAACTTAAAATCTGAGACGTTAATTGCTGTTGAACATTTATCTTAATTAAGTCGACGACTACATATGTTGTACGAGTATGTATTTAAATTGCCGACGAACCTAATGAAATTAATGTTGGATGTGTTAAGAACGAGAAGCTGGAGCAGGAGCCGACCTGCCAACGCACGTGCCATAAAATTTTTCGCTATGCTCGCAGCTGTCAGTTGGACTAGCAGCGAGGCGTGCAAATCAAAACAAGCCCAGGCCAGGCCAGGACAGCCCGCCTGTCATTTTGCCTAGCAGCCAATTTTTCATATTAAAATGTTTTTGCCAGCGGGGATAAGGATTAGGACAGGTGGACGTGTCTGTCTACGTGCTCAATCTTTGGCTAAAGCGTTTTTGTGCGTCTTTTATAGAAAACTGCTTTATTTTCCTTGTGGTGAAAACATAGCAACAATAAACAGTGTCGAAGTATTAATACCCTTAATTAAATAGGAAAGTTATTTTGAGTGTTTTAATGAAATCAGAAATTGACAGCTACTTTAACGATTTACATTAAGCGGCGATCGAGGGCAGGTCGCGTTTTGGGACCGAAAATGTTAGGTAAGTTAGGCAGTACATTACCCAGAAGTCGGCACTTGCATGATCAAAGAATGGAACATAGACATTTTTAAGCGGGTTTCCACTACGGTCCACGCTAGCGTTAAATAATCAAATAACTTGTCCCATAATCGAATCAACTCCATATAAATACAAGTAAGAAAGTCGGTTAAGTCCGACTGTAAATTACTCTGTTAATTTTTAAATTTGGCTGTTAGACGAACTGTGGAAAGTTCGTGTCTAAGCCTTTGGAAGCGGCACAGCTTAGTGTAAGAGTCATAAAAGTTGCGTTCACTTTGAATGCTGGTGCTGGCAACTTGTTTTTCATATTTTTACAATGAATATCGATAAGTATAGACGTTTTGATTATAAAATCAGCTGACACAACAAATGGCAGTAATTTAAAGTAAATTTATTTTAATTTATTTGATTTAGGGTCAATTTCTTATCTTCTACATTTAGCTATCTGTCATAGAAACTTATATAAAAGTAGCTAATATAATCCAATTAAACATGAGAATGATTAACTTAGTATATGAGTATCCATATGTAAGTAAAATGGCAGAACATATAAAATTCATATCGGATTGAAAAGCAATAAACACCGACAAATAAGATAAAATTTGTCATCTGGATTTCGGATATACCAAATAGACTTCCAACTGTTCTCAACAAACCCAACTCAGAAAAAAATTTGCCATGAATTTTAAAATTCGCTTTTTGTTTTTTTTTATATAGAAAAATTTTCTAATAAACAAAACAAGTTTTCTGAACTTCGAAAATATATGCCAAAAAGTCTTAAAACAAATTTTTTAAATTTTAAAGATAACACAGTGTTACAAAAAAAATCTGCACATACTTTTACGAGACCCAGTGCCATTGTTGGGCCAGTCGAGTATAGCATTTCAAAACCGCTTTTTGCTATTTTACTTCAAATCGATTGTTCATAACTTTATCAATTCCGATAGCAACGAGAGGAATCTAAAACAATTTAATCAATGGTTTGACTAATTTAACGCGATGGCTGAGAAATGCGGCTTACAAATCTGGCATTTTTAAAATTTTTTAGAAAAGAAAGATCAATATCATTGCACTTAATTATTTTATTTATAAGCATTTTTCTTAAATTTTATTATAAAAGCCGATTTAATTATCTGTTAAACGAAAGAATCCCCGACGAATTGATACGTTTGTCGATGCTACCGCGTTTTTCTGAGAACACATCGACATCGGGTATTGTTTTTTGAAAAGTCAGTTACTTATAAGTTTGCTTTAACATAAGTGCACCTAGGGGTCAAGCGGACAAGATTGGCGCCAGATTCAAATAATCTTTTAAATACTTAAAATTCAACAGTATATAAACTTTCATGTTTTACGATTTCTGGGCCAAGATTAACTCCAATAATGTTACATATTGAGCCAAAATAAGCTATTTTGTACAAACAGCAAAAACCATCCTAATAAGCGAGTCAAAGTCGCCCACATTGCACTTAATGCGCTGTTCGCTTATGCGGGCTGACGTCGATACGCTTGGACTCAGTTGTTTTAACTCTCTTCAAAGCGAGCTAATTACACTTGTTGCGACCTCAGCTTGTGGTCCTCGCCTCGAAGGGAGGCAATTTATAATGCGCTGAGTCTACCGAGTATTTTGATGCGCATTGATTTATGGTAGACAATAATGGCTGACGAACAGACGCAAATTTTTGTTATTTAAATTGTGATCCAATCGAATTCAAATTTCAACCGCCGATTCGACTGCTTGGTTCAACTGCATGTTAATTGCACTGCTTGTTCAAGCAGATCAGTGTTTTGCGTTTTGCTGGAATGCGCAACATTCCACACACAAATCTTTGTATGTATGCGCCAGAGAAAAGAAACGGGTGAAGGAAAGACAGCAATTAGATCAGACCATTGTCCCGTTAAAGTTGCAAAAACGCGTGGTACGAACTTTTGAAAGCTCAGCTGGAAGCATTAAGTACTGATGGAAAAGAACAGAAGCTTTCACTTGCAATTAAATCGTGGAAGAGGATAGTCAAATCCCTAATTGTGTTTGAGTATATTTAAATCACGTGTACAGTCCAGCACCAAAGATTATTTTTAATCCCTATAAAAGTGCTAAGTGACTGTGAGAATCCAAGCCTCAGTGCATGTGTAGTTGGAGTACATAACTTGTGCGAAAACGCCTGTATATTTCGGAACAGTGCTGGAGCGAAAATAATTTCAGTGTTCCAGGGTGCTCCCGAAGGTAATATTACATGTGTGAGTGTGTCATGAGATTAATTAGGTTTTTTCATACAGTGCTCAGAGCAGGGTAGTCCACCGCAGCCAGCCGGCCGCGCAGACTCACCTCTGCTGGTACTGCTGTACGTCATTTTCTTGGTGCATTGGCGGATTGCCACAACTGGCCAGCGTAGAAGCCTCTGTGTCTCTATCGAGTTTCGTCGTCTCTGGACAACCCGGCTGTTAACCATATAGCCAAGTCGGACTCTGCTCTTGTGTATTTCTGTCTCCGTGATTGAAGCAGGATCGAAAGAGATCGGATCCACCTAAAGGCGTAGACGCTGCTCTAGCCTCGGACTCATAGTTATATATTCATCAAGTGAGAGGCGTGGCCGTGATGCTCGTGTGGTCATAACCTGTAATTGACATTGCAAATTGGCGTGGTCACAACTGCCCATGTGGACCCCTGCGCGTTGAGGTTATGTAATAGCATGTTCCCGAAGAAGCAGTTTGTATACCCTTTCTGATATCGCCATCGCTTGCTTATGTTGCCAAGACCTTTTGAATTTGTAAATAATTGATGAGAATTTCAATTTTGAGTTTCGAGTTTGAATAATTTTCAAGTATAATTAAGTAAATATTAAATTTTATTCAATATTTTCATAAAATTTTCCTTATCATGCATAATTAAGCAAAAGCGATCGAGAATCTCAACTTTTGACATTTGACTCTGCATATATATATATATACTTATAATTTTATTTTTGTCCAACAACATTTAGCGACCTTTATCCAGCCTCGTCGTGTACCTTGGGCCCAACGTCCGCTTCGATGGAATAATTTTGGTATGAGTCGAATACAAATTGTGTAACCCAGAGTGAGTTATTAAAAACATATATATATATCTATGCAGACCCTTGAACCTTAAATAGGTTACTTCACAGTTGAGTTTCGATTACCTTGAAGAGTTTTTTTTTATATCACAGAATGATACTATTTTAAGTTTTCTTTTCTATTAAGTTAATTTGTAGTTAAGTAAGATTTTTCATTAGTTATAAATTTCCCTGTTGTTTTTGCTGAATTGCCTTACTTAGTAAGGAAGAAGAGAAAGATGCTCACAAGTTATGATCTTGTCAATAAATGAAGTTTTGTTATGTTATCTGAAATGAATATTTAGAGTTCTAATTTGGTCTGTCAAGTACCCATGTTAGCTGCTTACAAATGTAAATAAAAGGTTAAAGAACCTTGTTCTTGGGACAAGCAACAACATTCCCTTTGCTTGTCATGGTTGGGAAGGGTAGAGACGAGAGACTACCAACACCTTAGTTCTCTCACTTAAGTAAATCTGACGAAGTTAAGTTTGATATCCGGTCGGAACAGATATTACATTATACTATAGGTCCTTCGTGTTTGCTCTTTGATTTTAGTTCTTTTGAGTTGTCAATTAGGTTGATTCTGATTATTTTTGGTTTTAGTTTCTGAAAGCGCACTTAATTTAATGTGTTAATGGTGACGTGCTAATGGGTGAGGAAGAACCCCGACCAATCCGGCGAGCTATAGACCGAGCAATAGCAAGAAGTGCGCACTCCCGATCCCAATGCACAACGGCTGGCTGAAATACCATCTACTGCTACCCTTGTGGTCAGCATAAGCCGAGAAATGCCGTGAAAGAAACCCCGTCCGTTACATATTTGGCGCCCAACACGTGGGGCAGACAGACCGAGCAAAACCAAAGTATTTTGGCTTGCTTAAGCACACATAACATCCTGTGCAAAATTGTGTCCCATTATCAGCTCTATCACTTTCCATATTACATATTCATTAATTTTGTTATACTCCTTACTATTTAATTTTTAGAAACCGTTTGTTTGAAGACTGTAGTCAAATGTAGGAATATGCGATTGTAATTTAGTTATTTCTGGATTAGTCGACCACAATTGATTGCTAGTTTTCTTTAAGCATCGCGTATCTCTTAAATCTTAAATAATAATGACCAAACTTTGGTTAAGATGTTTAAGAACTGCTTGGAATTACAATATTCTGGAAGAGTTTCGGTTATTGTCCAGTCGTACTTGAGCATTTCCAACCAAATCGGCAATAGTTCCTTTAAATTAACAATAGTTCAGACTTAAACGATTCGGATTTACTTTAATATTTGTAAGCGAAAACATGTGGGAAAATGACAGACAGTTGATTTATGATATACGAAAAACTAAAGAAATACCAATTTATACTGATATCTTATACAGCAAGCATTCATAATAAATTACAATGCCAGTGAATCATAGCACGGAAAGCATTGTTGAAGCGATTAACGCACAAGACCCCTTTTGTGGCATTTGTCACGAACAGTTGCGACAAGAACAGCTAGTTGCAACTACACCTTGTAATCATCGATTCCATAATCTTTGCATTACCGAACTATTAAAAACTACACCATCTTGTCCCCTTTGTAAGGCAGACTGTAATCCAAATACGCTTTCATTTGGAAATAACACTTTAGCAGCAGAATTACAATCAGCTGGCAATGTTGCAGCTGGAGAAGTACAATCTCGTAATCAAGAGCATCTTGCTACATCAGGCAACCAAAGAGGCAGTAGAACCGGCCGAGGTCGCGGTGCAACTCCAAAAAGAGGTATGCAAACTAGAGCAAGGCATAGAGATCTTGCAAGTAGCAGACTGTCCCTTGGTAGTAATGGAAACAATTCTATAGATAACGGTCTAAATGTAGACATGGTCAACTTTATTAATGATGCGCTACAGGCACAGCAAAGAGTCTTAGTGACAGAACTTAATACGTTTATTAAAACTTCCATTGAACAATCCCTGCAAGCACAGTTGTCTTCAATGAATATTAGTCGGAATCCAGCTGAATCAGAACCAGCTAGACCCACGCAACAACCAAGTGGTCCAAGTGCCAATAACAATCAAGTTCGTACTCGGAATTCTGACGAATTGCTTGACTTCGTATCGTAGCATTATGCAAAGCTGGAGACTTAAATATGATGGCTCGAAAGATTCTATGAACGTAGAAGAATTTCTGTATCGTATACGGTCATTGACGGTTCAGAACCTAAATAGCGAAGAACAACTCCTATGTGACAATTTGCATATACTTCTCTCCGGAAAAGCAAATGATTGGTTTTGGGATTTCCATAGGAAAAACCCTATTTTTACCTGGAGAACTTTCCGCTCTGAGTTTCGGCGTAGATTTGAGGACGTCAAAGACGACTTTGATTTATGGGAATTGATTAGGAAACGGCGACAGAAAGATCAGGAATCTTTTGATGATTTTCAATCAGCCATTGAAAGCTTAGTTAGTCAGCTATCTCATGAAGTTAGTGAAACAAAACTGGTTGATATCTTGAAGCGCAATGCGAACACAGCTCTTAGATATGAACTTTTGCACTTGAAGATAGAAACGAGAACAGAATTAAGAGAAGAGGTTAAGAAACATGAGAGTTTCTGCAAAGAGACTAAATCTTTCGCAGCTCGTTCCAATTTCGGTCGTGGTAGAATTAGTGAGATACTAGAAGATGAAGTATCAGATGAGAGTATCTGTGAGGTACACAACAAGCGAACAGTGTGTTGGAACTGCGATAAGTCGGGTCACCGATTTGACGAATGTTTAGGAGAGAGGCGCATTTTCTGTTACGGATGTGGTGCTAAAAATGTCTTTAAGCCCAAATGTAACAAATGCAACCCTTCGGGAAACCTGAAGCGGGATGCTCAAACCAACACCACTTCGACGCATCCCTTAACCGATTAAACGCTACATCCACTACTTGTTTGAATGATAGCTCAGTTCAGACAGATCAACCAATTAAGATCTTAGCAGATAAGCAATATAAAAAGCCTTCAGTCGTTGAGGCTGAAACTCAAACAAATTTTGTAGATAAATTAGTACCCGTACATATAAGATTACAACAATATCTTGAAACACGTAAGCGAATTTTCGGGAGCGTTGAATCTTTGGAATGTATATACAGGCCAAAGCGCTCCACAATTAGAATTAGGAAATTTTGGAAGAATATTATAAATACTCGCAAGAAACTCGTACAATCAGTTTTCATGAGCTCTGATAACCGCTTGTACACAGAATTGAATTTAGAAGGTCAACACTATGTAGCTTTGCTTGACTCGGGAGCAACAATTAGTTGTCTCGGAAGTACAGCAGCGCAGACGTTGTTGCGACATCCAAAAACGCGTAGGTGTTCTGGCATGGTCCACACGGCGAATAACGCATCTTGTTCAGTTGTAGGCAAACTAACACTGAAAATAGAATTTCGCGGCCAAGCAAACAACGTCGAATTTTTCATTATACCAGACTTGAAACAGGATGCATATTTGGGCATCGATTTTTGGAAGGATTTTGGTCTTTTATCAAATCTGATTGATCCAAATCCTAAAGTTAACGAATTAGACACTGGCGACAATCATTACCAGGAAAATGCGAGAATGCATGAGTTGAGTGATAAGGAGAAGTTTCGTTTAAATTCAGTCGTTGCTAATTTCCCTTCATAAGAAAGAGTTGGATTAGGGCGTACTAATTTAATCGAACACCGTATCGAGATCGATAATGTGACTCCTGTAAAACAGAGACATTGGCCTGTCTCGCCGGCCATTGAGAAATTGATGTTCGACGAGGTAGAAAGGATGTTAGAAATGGACATTATCGAAGAATCGAACAGCCCTTGGAGCAGCAATTGCGTTCTTGTGCGAAAAGGTGATAAGAATAGGTTGTGTCTAGATTCTCGTGTTGTAAATAAATACACTCGCAAAGATGCGTACCCTTTACCTCATATCGAGGGTATAATTAGTCGCTTACCACCGGCTAAGTATATCACAGGTCTCGATATGAAGCACGCATTTTGGCAAATACCACTGGAAGAGAAATCTCGCCAGTATACCGCTTTCACAGTCCCAAATCGACCATTATTTCAGTACAAAGTAATGCCGTTTGGACTGTGTAACGCCCCTCAAACTCTTTGTAGACTGATGGAACACGTGATACCAGCACATTTGCGGACCCGTGTGTTTGTCTACTTAGACGACTTGCTTTTGCTTTCGGAAGATTTTGATTCTCACATGTTGCTTTTGCAAGAAGTAGCTTTGCTGTTACAAAAGCTAATCTAACGATCCAACATCGTAAAGTCAAAATTCTGCATGCGTGAGATCAAATATCTTGGTTTTGTAATTGGGTATGGACAATTAAAGACCGATCCGAGCAAAATACAAGCCATTATTGATTTCCCTGTACCAAAAAGCGTAAAACAGCTGAGACGATTTCTCGGACTTTCGGATGGTACAGACGGTTTGTAAATAATTACGCGACAGCCAGTTTTCCGCTTACCGAACTGTTGAAGAAACAGAAAGGATTCAATGGAAACGCTGACGCGGATTTTTGCTTTTAAGGACTTGAAATCTCGTTTAACGTCAGCTCCAGTTCTGGCAACACCAGACTTTACAAAGCCCTTCCTTCTAATTTGCGATGCCAGTACGACCGGTATAGGTGCGTTCTGGTACAGCTTAACGAACAAGGCGAAGAGGTTCCAATAGCGTACATGTCGGAGAAGCTCTCGAAGGCACAGAGAAAACTATTGTGTGACCGATCTTGAATGGTTAGCTGTACTAAGAGGCATATACAAGTTCAGGGCATACATAGAAGGACAAGATTTCGAAGTCATTACGGATCACGCTTCGTTGCAGTGGCTTATGAGACAAAAAGATCTCAGAGGACGGCAAGGAAGATGGGTGATCAAACTGCAGGGTTTTAAATTCAAGGTCTCACATCGCAGAGGTACACAAATGTGGTTGCCGATGCGTTATCACGGCAAAAATGAGACAGAGGTGGAGGAATTCGATGAACAGGGACCTATAGTGGACTTGTCCTCACCTGAATTTAAGTCCCAAGAGTATTGTGACCTCTTAGAAAACGTTCGATTGAACCAGTCTAAGTTACCGGATCTGCAAATCATAGACGACTTCTTGTATAAGAGAACCGAAGTAGCGACAGGGAATTCCGTTCAGGAGAAGCTATCATGGAAGCTTTGGATACCCTCCACTCTCACCTCAGAAATTATAGCGAGAGCACACGATCCTCCTAGCTCAGCTCACTGCGGTATCGGTAAAACTATTGAGAAAATTAAGAGATACTTGTTTTGGCCACAAATGACTGCACAAATTCGGGAATATGTAGTTAATTGTGATGTTTGTCGTCAGACAAAAGCCCCAATAAGGTGTTACGACCTCCAATGGGCAAACCCATGAAGTCAGAACGGCCTTTTCAGAGACTTTACATGGACCTTCTTGGGCCATATCCTCGTTCAAAGAACGGCAATATAGGTCTCCTGATTGTCGTTGATCACAACACAAAGTTTCATTTCATGTATCCTCTTAAAAAGTTTACCTCGGTCAAAATTATCGATATCTTGAAAACACGCTCTTTTGTACTTTTGGCGTGCCAGAAACTATTCTGACCGACAATGGCCCACAGT
>JAEIFU010003161.1:0-32119 GCA_018904235.1 Lordiphosa stackelbergi | reverse complement strand
CCACTGAAAATCTTTGAATATTGTTTTCTTCACGAGTGCATAGCCAAAAGAACCTATAACTTACTCCGGCACATTAGATCATTTTTGCAAAAATAGAGTTTCTTTGGGCATTCCCAAAGCCACCATATTTTGTTACACTAAATATTCATATTTGTGAATAGTTTTTGAAATGAAATTTTTAACTATTTCAAAACAATTTTTATCAATATGCTGAAAAGGTTTCATAAATTTTGTTTTTTCCTTTTCAGCCTCAGTTGCTTCATTCATTATATGCAAGTAACGGGTCGGTAATTGTAATTTTTTATTGATATTGCTGCTCTGTATTTTGGGCTCATCGAGCCTGACACTTGGACTCCTCACTTTTCTGACAAGATGAAAGATTTTTGATTCTTGCCAACCAGTTTCAAATGTCATGTAACTGACCGCAGGTCAAATAAAAGGTTATACTGGTTTAAACACTGATGAAATAGCCAAGAAAACTGTCGAAGACAATCGATGGGAGCAATTACTGCTGACGAAGCTGACTAAGGAATGTACAAATGGTTCAACACCTTCTGCCGGTAAAATAGAGAATGCGCGGCCAATGCACTACTGATGCGCCGCTGATTGAAAATAAGCCGTCAGGAGTTATGATGCAAAGGAAGACGGTGTCTTTCCGACGAAAGAATGCTCAACACGATGGACGGGATGGCTCATTATCTGATGAATGTTTTTAAGTCGTCACCATGTGCAGGTGGATAAATACAATACGAGCCCCTGTTTCATCACCCTCGAATGCAGTTGCATCTGTACCAGCAGCCGCTCGAGATTACGGTCGTTCCGTGGATGGGTTGTGTGGATTCCCCCGACGTTATCATTATCGAGCAACATTAAACAAATTTCATAATTCTGTGGCTGCCTGAAATTATTAAGAACAAGGGTAAGCATACCGTACTAAATTATGCCACAGTGTCCTCTATTACCAGTGCCTCTGGGGTTTCATTTAGACTTATGCATGCAGTGTCAAACCTGTCTGATGAGCCAAAACTGAGACATCTGTTAATTCTTTTGAAAATACACACATATGCAAAGAGTGACCCAAATGACTGATTTCATACAACAAAATTTTGTTTTCAAATCGGAAGTGCTTGTTAAGTATACAAACCTAAAAGTCAACCTTTATCTTCAGTACTGCAGCAAACACTGCCCATTTCAGCGCATAATTTTTGTGACATAGGTCTTGAGCTGCTGCCTTTAATTGTTTACTTCCGAATATGATTTAATAATACTCTGATGCTATAAATTCATTTTCTACTCTGTCGACGAATACAAAAATGAGTCTATTTTTATACTCTGTCTAGGTAACTCTATCATCTCCGACCACATTTTATAACAGATGACATTAGATGCTGGCACGCCGTTATTTACCGGAAACTGACGGGATTTATTCTCTGTGTCGTTTGTTTTTAATGCATCCGTTGTTCATCAAAGTGGTGGTACAGACGAAGTTAGTTTGCTCTCTTGTTTATTTATCATGAAACTCATTTTAAGTTGACATTAAACATCGACCTGAAGTACACAAAAATGCATATTTGAAAAATTTCTCATCAGCCATAAATCATATGGCAAAGATGGGTTTTTAGTATAATTTTTGTTTGGATTGTCTCCACGGGCTGCAGGGAACATACCGAGATTAAAGACTGGAAGTGCTGGCGTAATCTTTTTATGGTCGCGGCGTAACCATGCATTATGTTGACTTAAGAGCATAGCTGGTGCCCGGCCCCCACGCTCACATCAGTTAAAATCAATATTATTACCGAACGTTTGGTGCCAGCAGCAGATTCCCAAGATCAGTTGAACCCGGCTCAATCGTTAGTCGAAGCAAAAATCGACTAAACTGCTATAATGCCGTGAGAAACCGGCATGAGCCTTGTTGTTTGGGGGGGGCTTCAAATCAAGTGTGCGGGGCAAGCTGCTGGGGAAAGAAAAAAGCTGGAATTTGCTGTTTACCCATTACCTTAAAATGCAATGAGATTTAAATACATCAGACGAAAATCAAGTCAGAATTGATTGATTGGTTTATTTACTTATAATTCGCAACAAACAAAGTGTGTTTGCACACTAGAAGAGCCAAACAAAGAAAACAATGAATGACATCACACAGATAGTTTATGATGCGGCATCATCATGCTGGCAAGAAAATATAATAAAGTTTTTACGATACACGCTTGATATTACGCATAGTAGTATGGGCAGCACCGATCATTATCAGCGATGGCCGATAGAGGGCGGTTTGGGCACGTCTGGGCCACGCGTCGGCGAATTTTCAACAATGTGGATAGATGTGGCGGTCCAGCAAGTGAGGTTCAAAATTAAGATGTTCACATGATGCACTTTCACTTCCTCGAATATTGCCTCTGCCGGAAAAATTACTACGCTGCAGGGTGCGTATTGCTTGTTGTTGTTGCTGCTGGTGTGGGTGTCGGTGGCTGTTTCATTACTTTTACCTCTACAACGTTCTTACTTTCTGACTGGCCAAGCTGTTTGTTTGCTGCCGATGACCATTTCACACAATATCACGCACATTATATAATCATCTTCATATTTACTCTGTGTGTTTTGATAATTTGTACTTGAGGCTTCTTCTTAGTTAAATAAACTGTTTAATTTTTTTTCATCCAGCTTTTCTGTTACCTTTTGTGCAATTATTGGTTTTAAAGAATATTGATGCTATAGTTTACCATCATTATCACACACACATACTTATTAGGAATGTTGTTTAATGATATTTAAATATATTAGTTACGTCGAGTGCAGGTTAACCGTGGAATGCTTACATAGTGTGAGGAATCACGAAATATTCCTGGGTTTGCCACGACAGGCCTATTCGACATACCATCAAATGCATGAATCCTGGGAGACGCCGCCACTCTGAAAAAAACAAAAAGCAAAACGAGAAAGGCAAAGCTAACTTCGTCTGTACCGAAGTTTTGATACACTTGAAATAGCTTGTCTCCAACGGTTAGCGACTTCGACCAAACTTCGCAGATCAGCTTAAAAACATTACATATTACCCATGACCGTGTTTGAGAGCAGTAATATTGAGAACAAAACAGTTTTTTCTTACTAAAAATCCATTTTCCGAACGAACATTTGTATGGCAGCTACAAGAAGTAGTCATCCGATCCGGTCGGTTCCGACATATTAGCAGCGTGCAGTAAAAAGAAGACTCTGTGCAAAGTTTCAGCTCGATAGCTCCAAAACTGAGGGACTAGTTCGCGCAGAAACAGACAGACGGACAGACGGACGGACAAAGCTTAATCGACTCAGCTCGTCATGCTGATCAAGAATATATATACTTTATGTGGTCGGAGATGATTCCTCTTGTTGCAAACTGGCAGGCAAAATTATAATACACTTTCTCTTCGCAGGAAAGCGTACTTTAAAAAGAGCTTCAGTCAAATTCTTTCACTTTGATGCATATATTTTCAAAATATCGCTTTGACACAACGTGGTAATCATCACAAATTCACATTTCTTAAGTGTTCTTAAACTTATGAATAAAAATAATGGGTCGTTTCATGTATTAATTTTCTTCTTAACATTATGAAAATAAATCAGTCTATATTCAATATACTGATATTATATAAATAACACTCTGAGATCAGTTGCTTTCCTATTTGTCTAACACACATATTTTGACCAGGCAGAGTTTCTTGCATAGCATTATCAAATTCCGAGTTTGTGTTTGTGTTATAATGTGCAAATGTAAAATATATTTCACAAATCCTTTTACCTCTTAAACATCTGTTTTACTTTTCTTCCCAAGATTCTTGAGCCTATTTTTTAACTTGGCAGTTCATTGACACTTACCAAAGTTTCATTGTTTCTTCAAAACGGGCGTGAGCAACACCTCTCTCCAGTCATTTGTCAGATTCACACTGCTGTCCATGCTTTGGGTTGGGCTTAGCTGCACAGCCACACTTGTCGGCATGACTACCATGAGTAACACTACTGAGAATTTCTCTAAGTACTAGTCTGATAAGTTCTGAAATTGCATTTTAAATCATTAATAATTTTAAGAATATATTTTAAAAAGTAGAAATAACTTAATTTCAGGCTTAACTAAATTGACATTTTTTTTATTATCATTGCTTGACTGGTTCGATCGAAGACTGGAGTGCATCAGTTCGGTCACTTCTTTTCTATGATATCATTGTTACTGGGTATACATTGCAGCACACAGTAATCAAGGTCTTGCGCAACACTGTTCTCAGACACCAGGCTTCCGAAGATTTCTATCCCAGCTCAAACGCGTCTTATTGATTTCAGCCCGGAGCGTTTGTCTTGCCCACATTTGATGTCGGGAACTTACAGAGAGATCACTGTCACCTCATAAAGTCAAATGCAGACTGCATCATAAGTGAACAGCTACAGGCGCTGTAAGTTTCACCTCATTTATTTACTGGTTTTCCTGTCTTATATTACATATAGCCTGTCTCCCGTACTGAGGCCGGTTGGTGGTGGGCCAGCACGTCCATGTAGCCAGCGAAACATACTCAATTATGCGGTGTACTCTAAGACTAGGATCATGCTTATAATATTTTACTTTACTGAGAACAGGTCTCTTCAGTGCAGTTCTCCATGTAAGAAACCTAAATACAACGCATACAGCTGGTGCTTGGGACATTTTCACAAATTACAAATAAATAGAAATACGGTTCCTACAGATACATGCAAGCTGATAGTTTCAGTGCTGACAGGGAAAATATACCAGACAGTTTGCCAATTATAAAAAGCATAAGTTGCACAACGTTGCCGATATATGAACAGCGTGAAGCCCAGAGCCAAGCCACTAGGATTGGTGATGATGACTTCGCTACTGCAGAGTTTCATATCCTGCAGTCGGGAGTGGCTGCCAAGGAGCGATATCGGGAGAGAGTGAAGGTCTTCTTTCGTAAAGAGCGAGCAGATGCACTGAGAGACTCTAGGCTCTTACAAAAATTGCTAATTAATGAGTCGAGTCGCACACATAGTCGATCCGGTAGCGCTTAATGGAGAATTTCCACCTACTGGGAATGAACATAGGCGATCAACGTGCCTGTTAGCCATACAAAAGAACAGAGCTGCCTCGCCGAATACCAAGGGCTAGGTGCATGCACGATTGAGACTTACTTGGCAACAGTCTCCTTCCAGTACAGTGATTATAGTCCATCTTAGCCACATCACACGATTGGGATCTACTCAAGGCGACCTGACCAGATCAGATCCTGGAGAAGTGAGAGAAGTAATCACACACCTCATTTCCAGGTTTTGAAGTCTGCAGCATGTCCGTTGATGATGACGTTGAGAAGTACACAGTCTGTCAAACAGTAACCTTTCCGAACCATTGGATACTGTTTTAGGCAGGCGTATTAATTTTCACCTACTGATGGAACTAAAGATCGCCGATGATACGACATCAACGGGTGTGGCGTTGAGATACCGGTCTAGCGGTAAATGAGCGTCTGCGTCTGACTAAATAGCAATGGGAGGTCAGCTAACTTAAAAGCTGTAGAGATTTGTCAAACCAGCGACAACAACAAGGATCACTAAACCGATTTACACATGGGCTATATACCAGTTTGAAGAACATGCTTATCTGTCCTACAACACGGCATAGAAGAAATAATGACAGCAGCGGATTTAGCGTCTGAACGAGTTTATGATCTTTGGGTAGTGCCATGATGTTCTTCGAGGTCGACGACCTCGGCTTCATGGGAGCGCATGGGTACAGCGGCTGCAAGCTGGAAGACATGTCACCAGACGACTGAGTAAAAAAGTTGTTATCATTCGAGGCTGCGAAGACGGGAGGATGGGTTACCAAGATGGGATTTATCTCGGGTGCGATCAACTGGTCCCAGCCGGTTGAATTGCAGCGGCCGACTGCGATGCAACGGGCCACAGAAGAAGAAGTTTACCAATAAAGGTTTTTACTAAGGTGGGGAAAGTGAATCACACACGGCCGCATTGGAGAGAGAGGACAGGTAAAAAGAGCATGAGACGGGCCTGACTCGCTGCCTCTGCTACCAGCAGCTGTGAAGACGAGGCCGACTGCTGTGCCTACTTGCATTGTGACTATTTGTTGGACAATCGAGGTTTAATCTGGAAAAATCAAGTGAGAAAGCATCGTTCAACACCGAGTGTCGCTCCTGCTTTCTCTCTCTTTGATGATGCATGCCCACATTACACATTTTCCCATACTCGTTTTTCTACATATTACCACGACTACCTAGAAGGTGAATCAATAAATGTCGGTGCTGGCGACGCTCTTTCAGTGGCAAAAATTGTGTCAAATCCCTGATCTGCCCGTATAAGAACATATTTACTTTGATAGGTCGGAATGACTGAAATACATTTACTGCAAAAAACTTAATATAGTTGGCACGAGTAACAAAGAGTTTATAACTTGCCAACAGCTGATCTCACTGTACGCATGCCGAGGCCGGGCCTGCAATTTGTATTAACCATCTTTTTTTCTGAAATGAGCCAGATCCACTCTACAACATTCTCATAGATAAAGGCTTACAACTAGCAGCCAGCATAGAAATTACACTGTGCCTTTTGAGAGAGATTTCATTTCAAGCGATTAATAAATGCTTGAATAATAAAAAAAAAAGTTTATTGCAAGAGGTTTGTTTACTTCTTGTCGTTAATAAAGTCTGATTGTTGGACAAATTCTATTTGAGCTGCCTTTGGCATGATTTTTGCTGGTTACGCCAGCTTACAGTTTATCCAGAATCTTAATTTATTGCTACCTACACAGGGGAAATAGCCTTCAATCAAAATGCTCAAAATTTTTGAGAACGAATGTTGAAGCTAATGGAATATACTTGTTTTTGAGCTAAACACAGAATCTGTTCAAGAGATACTAAGAGAGCCAACCTGCCTCCTCACTGCCCTCTCTCTCTGTATATCTCTCTTGAGAAACGGTTCTGTTGTTGCTCAAGCATATATTCCGATTGAGAACAACTTTACTCATTTCTAAGAACATTTGAGAACATCCGTTGTCGAAAATTTTGCGAACATTTTGTTCTCATTCCCGTTGAAGGCAACTTATTTTCTGAACACGTTTTTTTCCCCTGTGTAGGCTCACAGCACAAAAAAGATTCTCTGGATACTTTTCGCTGCTAGAACAGTGTAACTCAGTACAAAATCATCCATTAAACTAAACCTGTAAAAATTTCATATAAGAATAACTTTAAGTCCAACAATGGACTTTAACCCATTAACGACCCAAAAAATTAAAATTAACCCGCTAACTTTTTTTTTTATTATTCAAAACGTTTATTAATCGCTTAAATCTAATTCATAATCTAAACTTAAACCGTAAAGGCTCCCTTCACTCTTCACTAGTTTCCTCGTCTTGGTTGCCAATGAAATTCTTCTATGAGTTTGCTGCAACATAATAGTTGTAAGCGCCTATCTGTAAATGTTGTAGAAATTAATGGATCTGAAGTTTTGACAGCCCAAGTTTCCAACAAAAAAGCTGAAAGTGGAATTGGGTTTGGGGGATCTTTATTACAAATTGTGGCCTCCGGTGGACTGCAGCCAATCGGCATCACATTATTTACGAGCCATTTGCTGTAGCACGAACGTTTAAGATATCAGCAGCTTTATTGGCAAGTTATGTGGCTTCTTTTATACTCCCCGGTACCGAAGTTACTATGGTAGGAGTATATTAAGTTTTTGCAAAAGTAGTAACAGGGAGATGGAATCATTTCCGACCCTATAAAGTATATATATTCTCAGCAATCAAGAGCCGATCGATATATTGTTTTACGTCGTATGGGTTACAATAGATTAGAGTTGGTAGAGATACAAGTTTATACTTGCAGGCAGATCAATTTTTCGCCACGCCCTCCCGCCCCCGCAATTTTGAAAAACGTCATATCACCGACATTTATAGATGGATGATTCACTTCTAAAGATAGGTAATATGTATCGCGAAGAAATGATAAAGATCGGATGAGCGGCTCCTCCGCCTGCATGCACCAAAGAGAGAGAGAGAAAAACTTAGAGAGATGAGCAGAGACGCATTCAGTCTTATTAAATAAAAAAAAAAAAAAAAATGTTTTGGTCAAAATTTAAAAAAAAAAAAAAAAAAAAAAAAAAAAAATAAATATTTAATAAAAAATTATCAAATAATTTCTCTCTGTGAAACTTTTGTTTAATTTTTGAGCTGATTTTAAGCAAAACAGGTGAGAAAGTTGCAAGCCTCGACTATAAAGTACCTCTTTACCTGTCTCCCTTTCTCTCCAAAAGCGTGCTGGCACCAAAATTAGCTTCATGCCAGCACACTCTCTGGCCTCAAGGTCTGCCCGAACCTGGTCATCCTATCTTAATCGAGGTCTCCCCTGCCCATGCCTCTTCCTCCGTAGTCAGCCGCCTTCGAATAATAAGCTGCTTCCTTACTGGAGCTTCTTCGTCCATCCTGGTGACATGTCCCCTCCAGCGCAGCCGCTGTTGCTTTATGCGCTTGACCAGACAGGTAGTCCCCATAGAGCTCATACAGTTCGTCATTATTTCGAATGCGGAAAACATCGCCAACTTTTAAAGGTCCATAAATCCTCCGAAGAATCTTTCGTTCAAACACGCCAATCGCCGCTTCATCCGCTGTCATTGTCCATGCTTCTGCGCCGTATTGCAGGACTGGGATGATTAGCGACTTGTATAGGGCTAATTTTGTTCTTCGCTTGAGGTCTCTGCTCTTGAGCTCCCTTAGCCCGTAGTAGCATCGGTTTGCAAGAGTGATCCTTCGTCGGATTTCCAGACTGATGTTGTTGTCGCTGGTTATCGTCGTTCCGAGGTAAAGAAAATCCTCTACAACTTTAAAGTTGTACTCTCCCATTGTAACAAATTGTCCAAGACGCAAGGACTTTTTGTCCGCGGATACAAGGTATTTCGTCTTCTCCTCATTCACCGCTAAACCCATCAGTTCTGACTGCCTCTCAATCTCTGAAAACGCCCTCGCTTACCGCCCGCTCGTTTTTGCTGATGATGTCGATATCATCGGCATATGCGAGTAGCATTAGATCTTTATAAATAAAGGCGCCCGTTCTGCTGGCATGTGGGCACCGGCGCAGTATATATTCCATCAGTAGATTGAAGAAGTCACACGATAAGGTATCGCCCTGCCTAAAACCTCTTGGTATCAAATGGTTCGAAAGGTTCTTTTTCCTATTTTGACGGAGCTTTGTGTACTTCTCAACGTCATCATGCAAAGACGGACGTACTTTGCTGGTATACCAAGGGTAGACAAGGCTTCAAAACCTTGACCCCACGGCGTGTCGAAGGCTCGGATTTATAATCAACAAATAGATGGTGTGTAAGGATGGCTCTCTCCATAGGTCTTCCAGGATTTGTCGTAATGTGAATATCTGGTCTGTGGTGGATTTACCAGGCTGCAAGCCACACCGATAAGGTCCAATCAGCGTGTTAATAAGCGGCTTAAGACGTTCACAAATAATGCGCGACAGAACCTTATGGGCGGGGGGAAGGAGACTGATCCCGCGGTAGTAAACGAAAACTGCAGGGTCTCCTTTTAAAGATTGGGCATAGAATCACTTAAATTCCAATCGTCGGGCATGCTTTCGTCAACCTATATACGGCAAAGAAGTTGGTGCACGCACCTTACCAATTCTTCCCTCCAGCCTTGAACAATTCAGCGGGCAGCTCATCAGCGCCTGGTGATTTATTGTTCTTTAGCCTTTGTATGGCTAAGCAGACTCCTGTTGGCTCGGCGGGGCTCTATCGGTTGTCGATTGGTGGCATCGCTACTTTCTCTAGAGGCGGCATCATGTTCGTCATCGCCTCCTAGTAGGTTGGAGTAGTTTCTCCATTTGTTAAGCGTTACTTATGGATCGGTGATATCAGGATTCGCGTGTTCGTCTTTGCATTGTGCGACTCTGGGCTTAAACCTTCTGTTAATTGCTTAATTTTTGTAAAATTTTCGAGTCTCACTCATGCCGATTAACAGACATCTCGACTTCCTCGCATGCGCGCCTTCCTGCTCGCTCTTTTTCCTTCTAAAGAGGCGCTTCTGTTCTTTCTTCTCCCGATATTCTTAACAGCCTCGCGTCCTGACTGCAGAGTTCTCCTGTAGGTTTAAGGGGGTCTTTTCTGCAGTAGCAAGTCGGCACTCCTCATCGTACCAAGTCCGACTTCGAGGGGACTCGAGTACCTGAGCATCTCCTCGCGGCTGCACTGGAGTGTGATGATGATTCACTGTTCGCATATATCCGGAAGAAGATGGTTTTTATTGATTTGGCCTTTTTGGCTCTTTATGCTTAATTGGCTTAAAGCGAAAAAGTTGGAACATTATTCCGCAACTAATGTGTAGATCTGGATATTTTTCCTGTCAACACTCGAAATCGAAAACACGGCATGCAACTCTGTAAATAATCGAACTTATGCCCATCGCTAATACTAGGAATACTGTATTTCACGCATGGTTTTGAGAGAGAGAGTAGTGAGATTAAGCGTTTAGCTAATTTGTGAAAAAATGGACAAGTAAGTAAATATAGTTTAAGCACTAGCACAACATATGCTGTATAAGTTCATTATACATTTAGGTTTCTTACAAAAATGGAGAAACTTGCACTGAGTTTTCTTACGCAGACGCTGAGACCACAAACACTAGTTCTCAGGTGGTAAACAAAAGTGAGTTTGAACTAAAAGTATTTTATAGCGCCAGTCGCATAATTAAATTTTTGTCTTAGAGTTGCGTTAACCGCCCACCGCAAATTTCGGTCGGAGCGGCTTGATAATTTTCGCTGGCTACGAATTAGTGATGGACGGCATTTGCTGCCCTTGTGACAAGTGATTACTTTACCATCTAACCGGCCTCCAAAGACACGACAGGCTAGGTGTGCATATCAGGAATATAAAGACAAAGGAAAACCAAGTTAAAACAAGTGAAAAAACTTCACACAACAAGCAGGTTCACAATGTTCCTTATGATGCACAATCTTCCATTTGTATTCAAGGACTTTTGCCAAATTTGTTGCGGTGTATGTCCTGACTGAAAGTTCTTATGGACATCAAATGTGGGCGAACCAAGGCAACGCAAATGTCCGAGGAACTTGGCAAGAAATCCATAAAACCATTGAAACTGAATAAAAATCTCGAAGCTTTCCCCCTAATTGTCGACGAAACAACTGATGTTGCAAACCGAAAGGCCCTTGTGTTACTGGTACGCTATTTCCAAGAATACTGCAATGTAAAACCACAGAAAATGTTGGGAGTAACAATGACAAGATAGCTGTCCCTAGAAAAAGTTATTGGTAGAATGATTGAGCAGTAGGATGCACTCCAAATTATTTTTCTTCGATCAGACCCTAGAAGTCAACAATATTAAGCCAAAAAAATAGTCAATTTAATGATTAAGCCTGAAATTAAAAGTTATTTCTACTTTTTAAAATATATTCTTAAAATTATTAATGATTTAAATACGGAGTTTCAATCAGAACTTTATATAAGACTAGAATCTACTTAGAAAGTAATTCTCAATAATTTTGTTACTCACTCATTATTTAAAGAGTATAGATCTTAGTCGCTATAATGTTACCGACTTAAATTCTTATTTGTTGCCCGTTCACAACATTTTTGTTGACCTTAAAGCCCAACAAAATATGGATAGCAGGTGTATGGAGAAATCCACAACTTTAAAAGTAAAGGAAACGGAGAGGATATTAAATCTCTCATTATAATCACACCAGCCAACGTAATTTCTAGCGAAGAAAACCCATATACTGCCAACTAATTAAAAACTTTGAGTACTTGAGTGAATCGATCCAGATTAAATTATTTCTCAATGGGCCATGTTAAAGTTAAAAAGTAAAAAGAACAGGGAGATATCTTTATTTTGGGAAGAAGTGGCAAAAGTAAAAATGGGGTTAATATTGAAGTGTTTAAGGAATTAAAAGGATTTGTAAGAAATATATTTTCCATTTCACACAGTTCTGCTTCGGCGTAAACTAAAAACGAATTTGATTCAGTATCAAAATACTGCTATGCAAAAACTTTGTACGAGTACACAGATTCAAATATGTGTTGTCTGTCAAAGACTTGTAAATATAGGAAAGCAACTGATCTCAGAGTGTTATTTATATAATATCAGTATATTGAATATAGACTGATTTGTTTTCATAATGTTAAGAAGAAAATTAATACATGAAACATTTTTTATTTTTATCTATAAGTTTAAGAACACTTAAGAAAATGTGAAGATTGTGATATTTTGCGTTATTGTCACAGATATTTTGAAAATATACCATGATAAAGTAAGAAAAAAATTGTTGGCTCTTTTTAAAAATTGCTGTTTTTTTCTTTTGGCTTTTTATACACTTGAAAAGTGTATTATAATTTTGCCCAGAAGTTTGCAACGCATAGAAGGAATCATCTCCGACCACATAAAGTATATATATTCTTGATCAGCATGACGAGCTGAGTCGATTAAGCTTTGTCCGTCCGTCTGTCCGTCTGTCCGTCCGTCCGTCTGTCCGTCGCGTCTGTCTGTTTCTACGCGAACTAGTCCCTCAGTTTTGGAGCTATCGAGCTGAAACTTTGCACAGAGTCTTCTTTTTACTGCACGCTGCTAATATGTCGGAACCGACCGGATCGGATGACTACTTTTGTAGCTGCCATACAAATGTTCGTTCGAAAATGGTTTTTAGTAAGAAAACTGTTTTGTTCTCAATATTACTGCTCTCAAACACGGTCATGGGTAATATGTAATGTTTTTAAGCTGATCTGCGAAGTTTGGTCGAAGTCTCTAACCGTTGAGACAAGCTATTTCAAGTGTATCAAAACTTCGGTACAGACGAAGTTAGCTTTGCCTTTCTCGTTTTTACTTTTTGGTTTTTTTTCTCAGCCAACAAAACTCAAAATAAAAAAACTCAAGAAAATCGATACCATTTTGATGGTATAATCGAATAAAACTAATCGATAACAAAATGTAGGAATATTTTCGTGATTCCAATCTACGGTCACACTATGCCAAAAGGTGTCCCACGGTCGTCGTTGTCGCTCCGTTTGATTTGCCCTGCGTTTTTTTCAAAACCAACTAATATCATTAATATCAATCAAAACGCAACGACATGTAAAAATTATGTGTGTGTGCGTGGGCCAAGTTAGTGTTAAACTATGTGCGTCTAGGCTCTTCTTACAAAACCGTAGGCAGCGCGTCTGCGGCGGCGGCGAAAAGTTTTAACAGAAAGAAAGAAAAACGAAGCAAAAGCAAAATTAAACGAGTTTGTGTGAAAAAATTTGGCTTAAAAAAGAAAAGCAGAGCTCCAAGTGCAAATTGTAAAACACAAATAAATATGAAGATGATCGCATTCAATTTTGAATTGTACTTGTGTGTGTGTGGTGTGCGTGTATGTGAGTGAGTGTGTGTGCCGTGTGTGTAAATGAGTGCTCGAAGAAGTGCTGAAGTGGCGGCAGCGTCAGCCAAGCCCAAACCCAAAACGAGCGAGAAGAAGGAGCGGGTCAGAAATTAAAACGTTGGCAAATTAAAAGTAATAAACAGAGAGTTAGCCATTGCCCAGGTGGGTTACTGGACACCCGGCACCAGCAGCAACAACAACAACAATACACGCAACTTGCAGGGAGCGGCAGCAGGCAGACACACAAAGCAGAGGCAGAGGCGTCAACGTCGCGCAATGACCGAGGAATGAAAGTGGTGCTGCGTCGCAGCGAGCAGCATTCCGGTTTTGGATTTTCATTACTTGGAACAACTGGACCGCCACATGTCATCTACGACATTGTTGAGAATTCGCCGGCAGCCGATTGCGGAGCGGTAAGTAAACTTAAACCACCCCCCATCAGCACCCTCCTATCAGCCATCGCTGATGTGATTTTATCGTCAGTTGTAGCCACCACCAAAACCATATTTTCTTTATTTTACTATGCATGTCGTAAGTGTCCCAAGCGGTGTCCAAATGGACGCCCCAGCTCCTCCTCTCTGTAACAAAAGCATATATATTTTTCCCCAACTTTATGATGATGTCTGCACATCCTTCGGCCCGTCTGTGTGTGTGATGTCATTCTATTGTTTTCTTTGTTTCTATTTTAATTGAGGCTCTCCTAGTGTACAAATTTTACTTGTTGTTTGTTACTGAATTTCTCTTGAATTTGTATATAAAAGTAAATAAAGCTAATCAATCAATTCTATTGAGATTGTGAGCTTGATTTTTCGTCTGATGGAATTTAATAGAGTCTCATTTATACAAAATGTATTTTAAAGACAATGAATCAGCAACCAAGTCTACGTTTCTCCGAAACATACACACATATTTGTTTGCTCGAGATTAAAGTCTCCAAATAATGGACAACACATTTTGTATGCCTGCACTTGGGTTGAATAACCAAAAACAAACACTTTTTTATTTTATATCCATGTACCAGTTTGAGATTGTCAACGAACTTCTCCTCAACTGTTGGTTGGCATTTCCATTAGACGCCCCAAAAACATGCTATGAATTTGATATTGTCTCAGCGGTCATCATCCCCTTGGTGCCATTAAGCGGTGAGAGTCTGGTATGTCCAGTCTTTTACTTCGGCTATATAACTTGAATTGAATAGAAATTTAGTTTGTTTATGGACAGAGCACAGCAAATGCTCACTAAAAATTAAATGATTTCCGATATAAGGCTCCTGAATCGGCTTTTAAACGATTGAAGCGGGTTCGAAAACGGTCTTAAACCGGGAAAATATCTAGTTTGCTGCTCTATTAATTTTAGCCTACTTAAACTTGTTCATTAATAATATTAAATGATTTTAAACTGATCTCTTAAATTTGGTCGAAAACGCTAATCGTTGAAGCGAGCTCTTTTAAAGCGGGGGCCACAGAAAGCGAAGCCGAGCACAGCCTATCCGCTTTTGAAATCAAACACACTGAGTACATAGAGACCGCCGCGCACACTAAAAGATTAGCAACGCGGAGCAGCTCTTACGGTGCTAATATATTTGTAAAATAATGTTCCCTGCCGAATTGTGGAACAATCAAAATAAAAATGATACTAAGAGGAAGCAAATGATAAAATTATCTTTTATATATGATTATAATTTGATAGAAATTTTTCAAAAATATGCTTTTTTTATACAATTTGGCAAAAAAAAAAAATATTAGCTTTCAGGTCGATAACAATGTCATATACTTAAATAAAGAGTTTCATATTCATGATACAAAAATAGAAGTAGAAAAAATAGAATGCGTCGGTTGTCAAAAATAAACAAGAAAGGCAAAGCTAACTTCGTCTGTACCGAAGTTTTGATACACTTGAAATAGCTTGTCACAACGGTTTTGTCTGCAGTTAGCGACTTTGACCAAACTTCGCAAATCAGCTTAAAACAATTAACATATTACCCATGACCGTGTTTGAGAGCGATAATATTGAGAATCAAACCAGTCTTTTCTCATTAAAACCCATTTTTCCAACTGAAACATTTTGGTATGGCAGCTACAAGAAGTAGTCATCCGATCCGGTCGGTTCCGACATATTAGCAGCGTGCAGTAAAAAGAAGACTCTGTGCTAAAGTTTCTGCTCGATAGCTCCAAAAACTGAGGGGACTAGTTCGCGTAGAAACAGACAGGCGGACGGACAAAGCTTAATCGACTCAGCTCGTCATGCTGATATATATACTTTATGTGGTCGGAGATGATTCCTTCTATGCGTTACAAACTTCTGGGCAAATTATAATACACTTTTCAAGTGTATAAAAACTTCAATGTGACAACATAGACTCCTAAAATTTTGAATTCGTCGACATTTTGAAAAAGGTCTGCTGCGGTAACGAAAATAAAATGAATTTAAATTATAGCATCAATTATATTAAATCATATTCGAAGTAAACAATTAAAACACTTAAACTAAGACCTATCTGTCACAAAGTTATGCGGCCCGGGAAAATGGAGCAAGTGTTTCATTGTACAGTACCCCGCTCATTTAATACGGTTGGCTTTTTTTAGGTTTTTGAAACATTGTACTCCTTAACAAGCACTCTGATTTGAGAAATAAAATTTTGTTGTATAAAGACTTAAATCTTTTTTTTTTAATTCTCTCCATAGTCAAAAAATATAAAATCTCTTTTTATTTTTTTTAAAATTTTAACAAATCAATCAAAAAGAAAAAAAAATTCATAAGTCTATAGAGCAAAATTTCAAGGCGCTGGGTAACTTAACTAATAAAAGACACTGTTTTAGCATAATTTAGTATTTTGTATGCCCACCCTTGTTCTTAATTATTTCAAACATACGGTTTGGTAAGGAATCAAAATATTTTTCAATTTAATTTAGTGAAATTGTTTACAAGGCTTTTTTTATTTGCTGCAACTAGGGTCCCAGAGTCACTAAATTGTCTTCCTCCTTGGTATACTCTCCTGGACAAAAGTCCCCAGATGTTCTCGATAATGTTAACGTCAGGGGAGTAAGGCGGCCGCTCGAGCAATTTGACGTTATGATCTTTAATCCACAGTTTTACAACCCGAGCGGTATGAATGGGAGCGTTGTCATGTTGGTAGTTCCATGGAATACGACCATAAATCTCCGAAAACTGGGGAATAGCCTTTTGGAGCACAGTCTTGTACTCATTTGCGTTCATCTTCGAGGTGAGAAACTGTAGCTCTCATGTTCCATAAAACGATATGGCTCCCCACACCATTACTTCACATGCACATGAGTGATGACGACTTAAAAAACATTCTTCCTTTCGCATATCGTGGAAATAGTAATTATAGCCATCCGGTTCATCGAGGTTGAACTTCTTTTCGTCGGAGAAGACCACCGTCTTCCACTCCTTGTTCCACGTCATGTGTTCTCGAGCAAATCGAAGTTGTGCTTCCTTTTGAGCATCGTTGAGAGGTGGTTTTTTTTTATTTTCAATCTCTTCAAGTGTTTGGCGCTTCGAATAATTCGTTTTACAGTGGCCACACTAGCATTTACGCCGCATTCGTCCCTAATTTTACCAGCAGAAAGGTGGGAATTTGAGGCAGTTTGTAGGATAGGTCGCCTTTCCGATGCTGTTGTTGCATATTTTTTTCCTCCATTAATTTTTTTATTCCATAGTCAGCTTCATTACGAAGAAAATTACTCACATCAATTTGTCTTCGACGGATTTTCTTGGCTATTTTATAGTGTTTTAAACCAGAATCAATATAGCCTTTTATTTGACCTTTTTCAATACGGTTAAAGGTTTTCCGCGGGCCCTTTTACAAAAAACTGATAGTAGTTGCTTTAAATTTTGGAATTCAAACGAATTCAGCTCTTTTCATTCACGCAGTCAATCAAAAAGTGAAGTCAAAATTGTCAAACCTATTGAGATGAGCCAAAAATAGAGCACATTTTTGGCGATTTTCTCGACGAAAGCAAAATTCTGAATTACCGTTGCATTTGTCCCGTTACTTTTTATGCCCGATACTCGTAGAGTAACAAGTAAGACCGTTGCAGTCGAGTAGCCCGACTTCAATATACCCTTTACAATTGACAACGAGAGCGTAAGTTAAAGTCGGCTCTAACCGACAATTCGTAGCTTCTAGAGATAGTTAGTAATGCAAAATGAATCAATGAGCCGAAGAAGTGATAAAGATCGGATGAACGGTTCTCAAGTAATGAGCAAAAAAGTGAACCAAGCCCCACCACTACCACCCCTGCCACCCTAAAAAAAATGTTGCACACTTTTCGGATGGTTACACTAAGGAACGCAGGAACACTGTTAAACATGGTTTTTCATGAGTATATACCCGAAGTCGGTAAGATCGGACTTTAACTTACGCTCTCGTTTCTTGCATATAATGAGTAAACAAATAAAGGTTCAAAATCAAAATTAATAGAAAAGATAGAAAAATATTCAATTGGAGCAAAGAAAGAGGGAAAAATGTGAGCAAGATTTTTCAAACCTATTCAGTTGAGCGGCACTGTATAATGGTTTTATATTGACCTTAAAAATGTAATGAAATGTTAAAAATTACGTTTCAAATACAGAATAGTAGAGTACATAGTTATTGAATTGGTACAAAATATTCTTGCGAATATTGGCTTTTGGGAATGCCCAACCTTCCATTTTGTCGCTTGGAGGTATTCTCTAATGCACAATGTGATAGTAAAAGTTTTTATAGGATCTTTTCGTACCTTCATGCTATCTTTCAGTAAATAACAAACAATATTCAAGACTGAAATTTTCAGTGTGGACAAAAATTATGCGTAACAAGTAATTTTTAAATGGCGATCGTGACGGGATGGGATTAAATTTAAAATTGGAGTTCGAGATCGAGACTGTGTAGTCTTAAATTTGGGACTGCGATAATTATAAAATTATTAATTATATATGTAAACATTTTATTGTCTTAAAACTATGTTGGAAATAGCATTGGATTTAGATTAAAAGAGAAAAAATTGAATTAAAAAGCTGTTGAAAGGCTTCAGGCATTGTCCGGATTTAGTCATGAGATAAAAAAATGCAAATTAGCAATTAGTTTGAAATACTCAAATACAAAGCCATTAGGTTAATACATTAAAATATAAAAATGTTGTATTAATCCAAAAACAAACACATATTAATAAAAAGAATTTAAAAATCAGCTATCCCTTTGCTATCCGCTCTCTCAGATTATCCGCTTCAAGCGGATAGGCTGTGCTCCGCTCCGCTTTCTGTGTGCGCGGGGCCTAAGTCTCTTGGATCGGATAAAATTGCGATCCCTTTTTTTTAAGCATTCATATCATAAATCATCATTAACCTCATTTTCCAATCCTGTCTAAATTTTGTATCATACCAACATTTTTTTTGGACATTGACGAGACGGATAAATTTTCAATTGCAATTTTCAATTCATAACTCCGGCTTGAGCGGCAAACTGTTTTTGCCAATCCTCGGCCTTTTGCTTTCAAGTTACCTCTTCACTGTTCCTGTTCACCAAAATAGATTTTATGAATTCAACAAGGTTTATAAGCAAATATTATTCATTCCTGAAAAGTTTTTCTTTAAGGGTTTTTCGAACTTTCACTTTGTTTGATTCATCATCGCAAGGAATATTGTTCAACTTAAAAATAAGAAAATGATCTATTTTGCTCATAACTGGAGAACCGCTCATCCGATCTTAGAAAGTAAAAACAATCTATCTACAAGACTGTGGAGGATATGACGCTTTTTCTAAATTTCGGGGGCTTGGAGAAAATTAAAAACGAGAAAGGCAAAGCTAACTTCGTCTGTACCGAAGTTTTCATACACTTGAAATAGCTTGTCTCAAGGGTTAGCGACTTCGACCAAACTTCGCAGATCAGCTTAAAAACATTACATATTACCCATGACCGTGTTTGAGAGCAGTAATATTGAGAACAAAACAGTTTTTCTTACTAAAAACCATTTTCCGAACGAACATTTGTATGGCAGCAACAAGAAGTAGTCATCCGATCCGGTCGGTTCCGACATATTAGCAGCGTGCAGTAAAAAGAAGACTCTGTGCAAAGTTTCAGATCGATAGCTCCAAAACTGAGGGACTAGTTCGCGTAGAAACAGACAGACGGACAGACGGACGGACGGACGGACAGACGGACGGACAAAGCTTAATCGACTCAGCTCGTCATGCTGATCAAGAATATATATACTTTATGTGGTCGGAGATGATTCCTTCTATGCGTTGCAAACTTCTGGGCAAAATTATAATACACTTTTCAAGTGTATAATAAACTTGATCTGGCGTAAAACCTCTATCTCTTACCATCTGTGAGATATGTTTTTTTATGCGAACGGACAGACAGACGGACCTTAAATGAGATAATGAGATATAACGCCCTTATTTAAAGTCAACACACTGGGTCACGAGACCCAGTACATATTGTTGGGCCAGTCGAGTATAGCATTTTCTCATACTTGATTTTTTCCTAACAACCACAAAATCTGAAGTTATGGCCCAAAAACCGCTTTTTGCTATTTAACTTCAAATCAATAGATATAACTCGCGAACGAAACGTCCGATTGTTCATAACTTTATCAATTCAGATAGTGACGAGAGGACTCTAAAACAATTTAATCAATGGTTTGGCTAATTTAACGCAATGGCTGAGAAATGCGGCTTACAGATCTGGAAGTATTTTTTCGCTGTAACACTGTGTAATCACTTATGAAACGAAGTTAGATAAATTACGTACTTCGGATGTCCGTAAAGGCCCTAAAGCTTAAGTATTTTTCTGTTCTTATATTATCCTTGTTCATTCAAAAGTAATAAAACTGTGCGACGTTGTGAATCGAGAGTTGTTTTCTTATTTCATTCATAGAAAGAAAGGCGACCGGATTTTTTTCAAAATATTCTCCCTTGGATTGTGGTGTAATTTGTGGCCTGGAAACGGATATTACACAATCGTGCCCAAAATTGTAAAATCTTTGTCAAATTGAAAAGAAATGCAAATATAAAGCTATTAAAATCCAGGCAAAGACAAAAATAACACGAGTAAACAAACACACACAGATACAGAAGCCTTGCTTGAGTTATAATTATCAGACGTGTCCACAATAAAACGAAAGAAAAAAATCATAAATGATTACAACCAATGTATTTGGTCTTGCTCCTGCGGCTTTCCCGTTTTATTTAAATGGAAATTTATGTGCACGAAAAAAGTTAAAAAATGCGTTTGGAATTTTAAGTTTTTTTTTAACATTATTAAGTAATTTCATGGAAACCCAATAACAAGAAAACCACAATGTTGTCTCAGGAGGTAATTGTCAGCTGCAACTGCTGCACTCACAGGCAAAACTTGGAAATGGAAGGGCTTGTAATCACACGCACACATACAAATACATACACGTTCGCACACTGTTGCAGCGGCACGCACTTTTTCAATTTCTTATTATCGCTTTCGCTTACAACTTGTTGTAATTTGGTTGTTGTTGTTGTTGTTATTGTGATTGGGGTTGGCTTGTTTGTTGGTTATTTTATTTGTCTTCTATCTATTGGTTCTTTGTCTCCTCCTTTATGCATGTTTGATTAGGTGTAGCAAAGTGGAAACTGTTGCTACTTATTCTTAACTTAAAGCGGTTTATAAGTCCTTTGAAAAATTTGACACTTTGATTCGTTTCTACTCTGGACTTTTCCCATAACTGGCCAACTAAACTAGCTAAATAATAGATACGGATTGGGTCGGTTCTGTGACTCACAGCTTATTTAAGGGTAGATTTTACTTTTGGGGACCATTTTTTAATGCCTTTATAAAAATTAAATTACTCAAAAACTATAATAGATATTGACCATCGGGGTTTCTTCTTAAATAGAAGACAAATTAAATTAAATAAAATTGTTTTTGTTGTTGTTTCCGCTAAGTAGGACAAAAAAAATAGATGGTCCAATGGTTCCGGATTTTTTCAGGAATTAATGTGGTTATCGCATCTGTTTCCATGTTTGGGTTAGGTTCAAATTTCAAACTCAGTCCAGCTACGCTATTTTTGGTCTTAACGTCCGTTTTGTACTGTAAAATTTCTCATAATAAGTATCAAGTGGTCGGTTCCCTGATTAGAGTATTTTGTAGTTTGTAGTTGTTGTTTACCATTTATTTTAGTTATTTTTCAATGACACAGACACACACAAACAGGCAAATGTACAATTAAAATATATGTAGACAGAGTGCATACTCTCCTACTCGTACATGCATACATACTCGTATTTGTCCATGCTGCTGTCATCAGTTGTTGTCGCCTTCTTTCTCAGTTTGCCTTTCCCGACGCAATTGCTGGTGGTGGAGCTGCTGGGTTGGTTCTTCTCTCCATGTGCTTGTTGGTTCCCCCTTTTAATGTATTTGTTTCTTGTTTTGTTTGTTTGTTTTTGCTATTTCTACAACTTGATATGCGTTGACAGAATGTGTTTTGTGTTCGTCTGAATGGCAAATTGTGTATTAATTGCAAAAAGGAAAGTAAATGGAACTGAATGGATTTTTCACGCATCGTTCACATGATCCACCTTTATAATCTTCGAATACTTGGTTGTTTATATTTTCAGAATTATGTTTCTGAGATTATTTAATAGACTGCTCTCCCGCTCAGTGTCTGTTTAGGTTCCCCCATTTTTATTTTTTTTTCCTAAACTATTCCCAAATAGCCTTGAATGGCGATTGGCCAGGGCTGGTCTTCTCTCAGTGCCTAACGCTTTGGCTTAATTAGTCTTTTTAGCTGGAAATGACAAACGAGTTTTTGTTTTTGTTTCGGTTTCTGTTGCCGGCTGGAAGCAAATTAATTGCCAATGACAAGTCGCAGACAACAATAACAAAACAAAAATCAAACAAAGAAGAAGAAAAGAGCAAAGAAACTCAATGCTATTTATTGATTTTCTGTTATTTTTGCTACAAATAGTTGGTTTTCTCCACAATATACATTGTTGATTGATCATGCTCTGTGTAGGTAGTTGGGGTTAGTTACAGTTGTACGAGGGCAATTTAATAAGTTTGCGAATTTTTTCGAACTTTCAATGCAAAACCATCTGTTAATAGAAACAGTCATATTTTGAGTTTATGGTTGACAAAAGTGAAAATATGTTAATTCTAAGCCCTGTAAAACCGTATTGGATTCACTTTTATGGATCTATAGAACCGAACCAAATGTATATAAATGTATGAACTGCCTAAACTAATGCTTTCCTTTAAAATTGGAAACTTGGGACTTTTGGAAGTTGTGGAAGATAACCATTTGACTATGGATAGCTTGGTATATTGTATCGTCAAACATTAAAAAGGCAAATTGGCTTAAATTAGCGAAAAAACAGGCTTGCTTTATGCGAACCAAATATTCGAGTTTACGATTGGTTCGTACCTTTGGTACATGAGATTTTTAATATCAGCAGAATTTTATTCAAAATTATTAAAACTTGGAAAAAAATATAGATTTTTATCAAAAAATAGCAACATTTTTCATATTAGGATCCGAAAATTTGTACCTTATCAAAATTTGTACAATATCAAAACTTCGTGCTTGGTTTTTTTGTAACCTTATTCAATGCAGCTTACATAAAAGCAAATTTGGTTGGAATATGAAACCAACAAATGTAAAGAAACTTCGCTAAAAACACGTTATTTAAATATCTTGTACACCTGACTTGCTAGGGGAAAATGGAAAATTCAGCAACAAAACATACATATGGAAAGTTTTCTGTTTCAAAAATTGGCCTCTTTTGTAAACCTGTGTTATTCGTAAAATCAGAAGTTTTTTGTTTCGTAGACTCAACTGAATAAGTTTTTAGTTATTCCCTACTAATGAGTGAAACATAATTTTACTATCTCGGGAATCGCGGGGAAGGTAGGTTGTGTAACTCCTAATTGAGTGTCTCCCCATATTTCTTTTTTTTTTTAAATGCACACTTTATAATTCGAATTTGAGGCTTAAGGCCTGTTCTCAGAAGAGCGGAAAATAAATTTTTATGATGCACTCCATATAAAAAAAACAGTGGCGGAAAGTTTCCGCGGCTAAATTTATTTTCCGTGTTCTGAGACACGCTAAATAAATGCCCAATTGGCCTATCGATAGTTGACGTATCGATAGCAGTGTTTGTCGTGAGTGGATTGAATGAACAGCTGATGCCATTGGCGGAATTGGCTGCAGCGCTTTATTTTGACATCATAAATCGACAATGGAGGAAAATAAACGGCAGAAGGAAACGGACGGAAAGTTTCAACCGCGAGGAAACTATAAGCTAAGGGCCACAAATGAAGTGGCGTACTGAAAACAGTCTCCAATGCCAATGTCCGTCGCTTGGAGACATCGCGGCCGGATGGCACGGACGGTTGCGTCCGCAATCGGAGGAGGCCAAACAGCAGGTTATGACCTTTCATCCAGTTCATCATTTTTACAACCCCTACCGCGAAAACTGTGTCGGCCACGTCCGGCTTCTCCTTGTTGGAGGTCAAAAATGAACCCAATGCAGACCAGCTGAAAATGGAGTTGGATAGCGGTGCAACTGCCGTGAGCAGCAGTGCTAGCTGGGTGGGGGCGTGTCTGTCAAAAGTAACCCCCGACGACGAGGATTTAGAATTTACGGCAAATAAAAAAACAGTTTTTATGAGAACTGAAAATATATATTCTAATCTCTAGCGTAGCGTTCCACTTTAGACACAAAATGGTGGCCTAGCACAAATCCATGATTTGTAGATAGTCCAAGCCGCCTTCCTGCAGACGATAGCAGCATTTCTGCAAAGAAATGCACAGTCAAACAACTACCACCCCCATCTAGTCGCGTATCTTGGCATCCGTCAGGGCCGCATGATGCATTATGTACTCCACAAACTGCTCCATCTGACCCACACTGTAGGCCAATTAGCCAATATCTTGTACAAACTGCTCCAAACAATTATTGTTGCCCAAACGGCAAACATGCAAATAATCCTCCAAGTAGTAGCCCGACATTACGAACAGATCGGCCTTGTTGTGTCTCAAACGGGCAATAATTGGATCCTCGCCCAACACCTTGAACCGAAATTTGGTGCAACGCGATGGCATCAACATGTTCCTGTTGCGCAGCATACAACTTGGTAAATCTTTCAAATTTTGTTTGTAAACAAATCAAAACAGCTGACCACCAGTGTGGCCGTTTCTGTATTTGGCCTCTTTGGCGTATATATGGGCACTAGAGCGGTCCCCAAACCGGCAAAATGGAAAAAAGGAGGTCTCAGCATTCCCATAGCTAATATTTGTTGAATAATTAATAACTGTGAAAATCAAAAAATTTTATTTTTATTTTTAATGGGCGCGACAGGGTCTCAAAGATTTACAAAAACATTAATCATACGACACGTTCACCAAATACAAATTTTTACAAACGAAGTTACTAGTTCATTTCAATTGCTGTCATTGTTTGAAATTCATAAAGAGATCTAAATTTGTGGAAATAAAATATTTACAAATTTGAATAGTTTATAAATAAAATCATCGCCGACTATTTATAACTGAAAAAAATAGATGATAATAGGTAACACTGCGTATGAGTTATTTACAAAAACTTTAGACTCCATTCGCGCCCGTTAAAACCCGACTTTTTTAACTTTTGTTTTTATTTACGCTAATTATACATGAAAAAGTATCCGATAGGGGGATAGAGAATGACCTTAAAAATTTCATATACATGGGGACCGCTCTAATGGGCACACTCAAAATTTATGTGAATGCTAAAATAAAGTGCAATTTAGTGTGCTAAATTTTCCTCGCTTCTCAGAACAGGCCTTAACGACAAAAATGATAAAGAAAAATATTAGTCATAGCTTGAGTATCGCTTTACGATCTTTATCATTTTATCTTTTATTTTTTTTTTATTTTAATTAAAAATAAACTTGATTTGCCCGCAAGTATAAGAAGTTTATGTCCCATACATGCCAATCCTCTATCTCTTACCATCTCGGAGATCTCAATCAGCCGGATAAACAGACGGGCATAGCTATATCGACTCGCCTGTTCACGCTGATCAAGAATATATATACTTGATAAGGTCGAAAATGATTCTTTCTCCTTTTAAAATAGCTTTGCACCATCAAATGCGATCGATTTGATAAAGATCGGATGAACGATACTCAAGTTATGACCAAAATTCAGTTCCAATCAAAAGTCAGTTTTGAAATGGTTTCAGTAGTGGCGCCCTCGATTGTTCAGTTTGGAAATTCAATCGTCTATAGGTCAAGTTAGGACCAAAAGAAACTTTGCTGCTGCGATTACCTACGGGCGCGCTTCACCAGCTTTCTTACCTGTTTTATTTCACAAAAATATGTTTTCGCTCGTTCCTTAACGTTTTAATTACTTTGCAAGTTCCCAACTGCAGCCTTCAGCGAAAAACTACTGCTGACCGAGAGAATCGTGAAACAGAACTGTACAGGTAACCTGTTTAACAAAAAATTTTCCTTTAATATAAGAGTCACTGACTTCTCAGACTTCCCTCGAAACTGTCAACATCAGAAGAGCCCTCTAATCTCTCTCTCGCTCTCTCTTTGTAAATCTCTCGCCCGCTTTTGCTGTTCGCTTGAAGTCAAAAGTGCAAAAAGTAAAGTTAAATTCGCTTTAATTGAATTACAACAGAAGCGAAAAATGCGCACGCGTTTATTAAGTTAGTTTTTCTTTCGTTTTTTTTAAGTTTTTCTTTTAATGGCAGCGCGCTCAGAGGGTTTTTGTGTGCTTTTGGGGGATGGCGCTGTACGCTGTGCTCCCCCGGTTGCGGTTCGTTGCACGACACGGCACACTGAGCAAGCAACAAATGCAGCAGCAGCTACCCAAGAAATATTAAGAACAATAAGTGCATAAGGTACTCAGAGAGCCCCGGCTCAGGCTTGCATACACACAGTAAACTCTGAGCTAAATCTTAAGCATTTGTGGGTGCGTCCAAGCATATCAAAAGATGCATCTGGCAGTGTTGCCACTTTGCTGCTGCTGCTGCAAATTGAGTGGCAGCACTTGCCGTCCCCGTCCCATTGTTTTTGTATTTTTACAGCTTTTAGAATGCTCAATTAGGTGCAAAGTGGCCGGCCGGCTCGTTGCTGCTGTCCCACATTTGAAATGCAACCCAAATGCAGCAGCGCAAGCAAATCAATAGCAAAACAGAACCAAAATACACCTCTGCCTGGGCACACACACCGCACACACACCGTTACCGCAACCGTCCGCAAAGTCCAAAATAGCAAAGCTTCTATTGATAAACAACAACATTTTCCAACTTCTTAGCTTTTTGTTGCTGTTTTTGTTTTTATGTGCATGAAGGCGAACTTGTTTTAAACACATTTTTTGTTCCTTGTTTTGTTTGCACCAAAATGCAAATCTCGCACCAGCTCACACAATTTGCGAGGCACATTGCCATATTGGGTCGCCAACAATTTTCTATCGTACATTCCCCAGTGGTGCAACATTTCGTGCTAATTTCGCAGCAGGGAGGGGGAGTGGTGGGTAGGGGTTCTTTTTTTGGAGTACATACAGATTAAAGCTAAAAAGATTACATTACATTTTGCATACGTTGTTTACATTCGCATTTGTGCACAGGATTACGTCAATTGATATAATTTGATAAACACCGACTTTTCTAATCAATTAGCATTACTCTACAAATAATTTTTAATTGGAGCCAAAGAAGACTAAATTTTCTAAATATGACAATTGAGAAGACAGCTTAAGAAAATGGTTTGCATTTGGTTCCAGTCCAGCGAGATGGGCACCGTATCTAAGTTTGATTACACGGAATTATACAACCGTTAGACAAAATGTGAAATTTAAAACTTCAATCAGAAGCTGAAAACTTTAAACAGCAATAAAAAGAATACTGCAGGTAACCAGACCACACCCATCCGAGGTTTTTAAACTACCATCATACCCGAATAGTTGTGATTTCTAAGAAACGTTTAAAGAATTCGTTCGAATCTTTTTGCCATCCAAAATGATGGAATAAAGGTAAATGGCAAAAAACAAAGACAGTTTTGGAAGCGAGAACGTTAAACAATTCCTGTTCCTCATGATTTGGAAAGGGCCTGAAAGTCATCCGTTTTTGATCAAAATTTGCAATCATATATATAAGGTTGTCAAAAAAGTCTTGCGGTATTTCCGCAAGCTTGTCTTTGCAAGCGCGTAGTTCTAGTTGTATTCGTCGCATCGGTTCACGCTAGAGCTTTTTGGAAAGCTCTTTTCAAACGCTAACACGTGTTTGATTTATTGCTGTTTGTTTTTAGTCGTTCGTGAGTTATAGCGTCGCAAACATGGAGCAAAATAAAGAGAAAATACGGCATATTTTACAGTACAGGGTTGCCCATATTCGACGGACCCATCTGGCAACGCCATAACTTTTGACAGAGATGTCAGATCGCTTAATGACATACCGCGTTTGAAGCGTCAGTCCAAGCAGATTTTTACCATGGAACAATACACGCCACGCGAGCGCTCTGAAATAGTTGAAATTTACATTCAACAGAACAAGTCAATTGTGAAAACTCAACGTGCTTTTAAAAAATTAAAAAATGTGAAAAGTGCGCCTTCTAAGAACACCATTAAGCGTTTATACGAATAATTTTCGACTGGTGAGGCTCTTTCTAATCCGAAGAGGCCAAATAAAAGTCGATCAAGGCGATCGGTCGAGAATATCGCTGCCGTACGAGCCAGTGTTGAGAGGTCCCATTTGAGAGATATCATATTCAAAAAATTGATGTAAACAAATCTACTTGGAACAAATTAAATGATTAAGATTGCCAACCGCCAAATTTTTATTTTTTTCTTTGATTTAAAAAAAAAAAAACGGGTCCGTCGAATGTGGCAACCCTGTATGAGTAAAATTTTTAAGGGCCAATTTCTCATCTTCTACATAAACTTACAAATAGCAGGGTAAATTGTGAGCTTATCTGACACATAGAAGGAAGAAGAGAAATTGACACTAAGTTTGTTTCAATTTACGCACTTGTTTTCTGAATTAGCGAAAACAAAAATATTACTGAACCCCGGTACGAACCCGAAACCTAGGTTCAGCGACCTTCTGAACCCGATCCGTAAACCCGAGCACAAAAAGTTTCTCGGGTTCGAGCCCCGGAGTGAACCCCTGCCGTTTTTTAGGAGGTTAGCCTTGTTAAAAATAACAAAGTTTTTCTCACTAAGAAAAATGGTTATTTTCCGACCGAAGGTTTCTATGGCAGCAATAACATAAAGTCATCCGATTTTGACCAAAGTTTTAAGATCTGTTATGTAAGAGTATTGGTTGGGCTTGGGACACTAACATTGAAAACAAGAAAGAAGACTGTGCAAAATTTCATCTCGATAGATTAATTTTAAATGAAAGCAGGAATTTTTCTGTTTTATTTTTCTTTCATCCAATCACCAAAATGAGAAATCACGATTGCGCATCATATTCGTTCACAACAATAACACAGGCCAACAAAATGATTAACTTTGTGAGGATCAGCTCTGTTGATTTAAAAATATGATAAGTTTATGCGCACTGATTCCAAAACTGGTTTCGGTTTAGCTCGATCAGCTCTTGTTTCAAGATATGGCGGAAAAAACGAAAAAGTTGAATTTTTGGCACTCTGGGACTTATGGAGGCCACACTTAGGCATAAAATGTGAGTTTATGAGCTATTTGTATTATAAAAAATTATTTTAAAAACCTTTTTTTTTATATTTTCCACATAAAAAAAAAATAAAAATATAAATATTTTTTAAAAATACTTTAAAAAATAAAATATTTTATTTATAATAAAATATTTCTAATTTAAAAATTTATTTTTTTTTTTTTTTTTTTTTTTTTTAATTTTTAATTTTCTTTTTTTAACCCTTTACATGACATCAACTCCGATTTTCATGATTCTTTTTTTGTTTGGTGGGCAAATGAAAATAAAAAATACACTTTATTTTATTTTAGTTTTAGCTTTTTTTCAAAAAAGAGGGTGTGATGCATTTCTGCATCAAATGTGTTTAAGGAGAAAGTTTTTGCCGAACTGGCCCATAGCGTGAATTTCATATTCACTAAGCATTTACATAATTTTGAATTTATTTATTTATATAATATGTATTAATTTAAATGAAAATTGTTAAAACAATTATTACGTTTATTAAAGCATAAAAAACGCCACATTTTTCGCACTCCGTTTGGGAGAATCCAGTGCAGTTTGGATACTTGCAGCGCAGCCTTTTGTCAGTCCAAACAGTCCAATGCCCGAATTGATCCTGTCGAACCATTTTGTCTGGCATTTCCTGCGAAGGTCTTTTTAGCTTCTTTTCATCCAATGCATGTTGGATACTAGAGCCACGTTTTTCATTATTTTTTGTAGCGTCCAATTTAGTCAACGCTTCTGCTATTTGTAGTCGAAAATCAGCTGAATTAAGCAACTTTTCAGTGGACGCCTTAGATTTGTGAACTCGCTTGTATAAAAGCCAAGCATTGCTTACAGTTAAGTCTAGAAGGTGGTAAAAGACTCTAACTTGCCACCTTTGACTTCTAATGGGAATTTTGTACCTTCCTATAATGCTGTCAATCAGGTCGACGCCTCCCATATAGCTGTTATACTGCGACACAGAAAACGGACGTTCGATGAAAATATGCTGTTTTTTAAGACGATCGAATCGACGTTCAAAATCCTTGGGAACAACTCCAGCATAATTAGAAGCCAATGTAACTACTTTGTTGTCCATCCATGATGTTAACGATATGTCAACTCCGTCATAATTTGTGACATATTCCAAACAGGTGCCACGTGGAATTTTCTTTCCATTTGAGAAGTCATCCAACTTGCAATTTGGAATTCTGTTCTTCCTAATTGTACCCAATGCCATAATTCCGTCATCAGCTAATAGTTTCAAGAGAGGCAAGGATGTAAAATAATTATCAAAATATATGCGATAGTTTTGGTGCCTTGGTATTTCTCTGGCCAATCTCACAACCCAATTGGATGCAGCCCCAAGGTCAGGTTCATGTGGCAATACGATGTTTTCTCTGCCTGTATTAAATTCGAATTTGTAGCAGAACCAGAAATACCGCTTAGTAACCAAATCTTATATCCCCATTTATAAGGTTTGTTGGGTAAATACCTCTTCAATTAGTTTCGAGCTTTGGTAGAGCAGATTTGCTCATCAACGCACAGGAACTGCTCCATTGCTACTTTACCGAAATTTGTGTTCAGTTTCTATACAACTGGCCTTATCTTAAAAAGTCGGTCATGTCGAAGATCAGTAGGAGGAAGAATGTTGACGTTATTGTTAAAATGAATGTGAGTTCTTAATTCCACGAACCGTTTTTGCGACATTACAATATGGACTGCAGGAATTCCAATACTTTGGGACCAGTATTTAGGTACATTGGGTAAGCGTCCAATAGACATATAAAAAATCATGCCTACAAACGTATTTCCAAAGAGGAGAAAGTAAGATTAGAACTTGTATTCTTTTGATGCACGTAGAGATTGGTTTCATTTCTTATTTCCTCAAATAATGATTTAGGAAATAAATGGAAAAAATATTCGATCGGCAGATCAAGTTCCATTATTTCTGAAGGTATTCTGCGGTATTCGCACGGAACTGCGTTTGGTGGTCATTAAGAATTAGATTAAAAACACGAAAAACGAACACGTACACATTGTAGGACAAACACATAGATTATATAGAGTAAACAAATCACACAGCGAATCATATTAGATATGAAACAAGCCAAACATCAATGTTATTCTCCAAGATCAGGCTGAAAATGCAATTAACAGTTGTCAGTATTTTTTTATGTGAAAAGCTTGTTTGATGCATATCTGCAACAAAGCGAAATTTTTGATTTACTCAAATTCTAATGCGACAAACACAAAAACTCGACAATATATAAATATATATAATATTTACCTCTTAATAAATGCAAATTGTTCAAACTATAAAGCTTTTATCATTATTAATATGTAAATGAGAAACTGCGCATCCAATTGAGTTTACCACATTCACAAAATTGGCGGGAAAAGTGATCAGCTGTTGAGTTATCGACATAATTTAGGGTTACCAACACTTTTAATATAAAAAAGGAATGTTGCTGAACTGCATCAAATTCATGTTTGACAATTTTATAATCCACACTGGAAAATAATTGTATTAATTCGGTATGATGCAGATCTGCATCACCACCATGTAAAGGGTTAAATTGATATGTACTTTTATCGAAAATAGCTCATAAACTCACATATTTTTGCATAGTAGTGGCCTCCTTAAGTCCTAGAGTGCCAAAAATTCAACTTTTTCGTCTTTCCGCCATATCTTGGAAACAATAGCTGATAGGACAAAACCAATGATACAGTTTAAGTCAGTGCAATTAATATTAACATAATCAGATAAAAATAGACCTGCACCAAAAGCACTGTTGGGCTGTGTAATCGAACTTGATCCATTGATTTTTTTGATATCGATTTGTGCTGGTGAACACAGCAGTCATGTTTTAAGTTGATCTCACCCAAAATTTAAAAAGAAAATGTAATTTATATAAAAAGTTATCGCTATATATTTATCGGCCGCTTTTTCACAAATAGACCTTTGTAGTGACATTGAAATATTCTCAACAGCGCACCTAAAATCATTCAAATACAATAATTTGCTTTAAGGCCCTCTTCTGGTCTAGAAAATTTTTATTTTCAACATTTTTTTATTTTTTAGCTTAGA